>SWBL01000509.1:0-26014 GCA_024195585.1 Aureobasidium sp. EXF-3400
CATCGTTGACTCGATGAACAAGTTCGGTGTCTACCGCAAGGAGCCCGTCCTGGTCGTTGGTGGTGGATTGGTCACCGACGTTGCCGGGTAATACACACACAATGATCCACCGCCATAGATCTATAAGGCACTCTGGCCAATATCTCCTAAGCGGTCAATTCCTGCCTTTGAACATATTACTAACCGTTTACAGATTCGCTTGTGCTTCTTACCGCAGAAACACCAACTTCATCCGTGTTCCTACTACCGTTATTGGTCTCATTGACGCTTCCGTCTCGATCAAGGTTGGTGTCAACTACGCCAACTACAAGAACCGTCTTGGTGCCTACCACGCTCCCATGAACACCTTCCTTGACTTCACCTTCCTCCGCTCTCTTCCCGATGCCCAGATCCGCAACGGTTTCGCAGAGTTGATCAAGATCTCCACCTGTGCCCACCTCGACACCTTCAACTTGCTCGACAAGTACGGCGAGCAGCTCATTGAGACCGGTTTCGGTCGCCGTGAGGGTGCTCCCCAGGAGGTTCGCGATGCTGCCGACAAGATCAACCGTGGTGGTATCCACGAGATGTTGAAGCTCGAGACCCCCAACCTCCACGAGATTGGTCTTGACAGAGTCATTGCCTACGGTCACACGTAAGTTTATCCTACATTACATCCATCGCTTTGTACTGACATACCTCAAGCTGGTCTCCTCTTCACGAGCTGATCCCCGACCCGCCTCTTCGTCACGGTCACGCCATCTCCATCGACATGGCTTACTCTGCCACCCTTGCCAACATGAGAGGTATCCTCAGCGACGAGGAGCACAAGAGACTTCTCAACCTCTTCTCTCGTGTCGGTCTGTCCATGGATGATGACCACTTCACCGAGGACATTCTCGACCAGGCCACCAAGGCTATCCTCAAGGTAAGCTGATGTTTTTGTATGCTTCAAAAATTTACAAAACTAACAATACTTTTCCAGACTCGTGATGGCAAGCTCCGTGCTGCTGTTCCCAGCCCTCTCGGCTCTTGCGTCTTCCTCAACGACGTTGAGGCCAGCGAGATGAACGCCGCTCTCAAGAAGCACAAGGAGCTGATGAAGTCCTACCCCCGCCAGGGTAAGGGTCTCGAGGCTTTCGTCGACTCCAGCGACACTGGCTTCACAAGAAATGGCCAGGTTGAGAACAACGCCACCAACTCTGCCAGCAAGTCTGTCATCAACGACGACGTCCAGGGTGGTCCCCAGCCCGCCAGCAAGAAGACCGCTGAGAAGATGGCCAGCGGCCCCGAGGGTGTCAACGGTGTCTCGAACCCCACCACCAACGGTGCCACCAGCCTTGCTTCCGGCGGCGAGTGCTGCTAGATGCTCTCTCTCCTTCCATGATTTAGGGGTTTCCCTTTGACGAAAAAAGCCTTTTGATACCACAGCCTTGGATGTGCTGACACAAAAAAAGACATCACCTCTCGGCGCAAAGGAAGGCGCGAACGTGATAATAATTGAATAGATGAAACCACTCTGCAAACGAGTTGGCCAAGCTAGATTTAGCTACGAATATCCAATTACTGATGATTTACTGATACAAATTATTCTCTCGTTCCATGAAGTGTGATTGGTGTCACGGCACGTGCCTCCCGCTGTGGCTGGTGATAATTGTCGATTGCTCTAGAAGGTCTGTTGTATAGTGTCGAAAACTCACTCGAGCTTGCCCGTCATGAAGTCACCGAACTATAAGTAGACATATAGTACCATGACCAATCATATCGGTAGCTGTCAGATGTTAAGGGGCACTATTATGAGCAACGATCGCTTGCGATCTCTTAAGATGTTCTCCTAAGATGTTCTCTTGAGCTTGGAGTATGAGTGGGTACTTGTACAGACTCTTCTCATGTCCGACGATTGGAAGTGTATGAGTTCACGTTCTTGCATATCAAGGGCATTTGACCAATGACAATGCTTACCAAGCTTGCTTTAAGCAGTGTTCAAGGCTCACACCAACCGTCGGACGTAGGAAAAGTTTGTATCTTAGCACCTCTCTGTCAGTACTCCGTACAGCGTACCCGAACATAACCAAACTCGATCGTCACATGGTTATCAGGATCCTATGCTCGAGAGGTGCTTGCTGTGATTAGATGCAATGACAAGCCATGCACTATTTGTGGCCAAGATGGCTAGCAGGGGTGATGGGCTCGTCTATTGGAAGATCGACGTGCCTTACTTTCGATGCTTGGACGTCGGTCACATATAGACTCGTTCTGTTGGCGACAGTACCTCGTAGTCGGACGTAGAAGCGAGCGTGAGAGCTTTCGCAGAGCACTTCTCAATTGTTCGTCCCTTGACAGCAATGCAAAATCTCAGCCTCAGATGGGTGTTCTTGTTGAACTACGAACTCAAATACCTGCTGTGTAGTAAACGTGACTGTCGCTTGCTCCTGCTCGCGGACCATAAGCGCAGGACATATTGGTGGTTCAATATAAATCTTATTGCTTAGCCGCGTATTGCATTGCGGCGCTCGTCGTAACAGAATCTTGTAGAGTTAACATGGTCAAATACATAGTGGAGAAAGAGACGCTGACCCCACGCTCACCACCGAGTCGCGGCGGATTTATGACAGATAATCTGAAGCTGAGTTGAAACTTACCACAACATGTCGACTTCTTGTTCTCAAAAGCTGACGAAATTCAGCCTGACAGTGCGGCAAGAAGTGCGGTTGCGCAAGAGATGGTCTTGAAGGTTATGATCTCAGAGCAGTTCGAGCGGCACGGCTACAGACGATGAACGCTCGAATGAACGCCAACCGCACGGTACAGTATCCGGACACGCAGCCTTTTTCGGCAGCGGGTGAGTACGGAGCACCGTCTTGAGTACCTTTGTGACTTTGTAAGGACGATGACTCGAGCTCGCAACACAGAGTCACGCAGGAGGCACGCGATGTGATGAGAAGGCCAATGGCAATAGTGGCATGCGCGGTCAGGCGGAACGGAGATGTGATCGGGTAGGATTGGTAGCCAGGTTCGACCGGCAGAGGGTATATAATTCATATAAAGCGAGAAAATCATCGGAGGCCTGTTGATCATTGCCTGTTCCTGTGTGGAGCATGGCTGTTTATGGTTGGCGCATGGGTCGCGCGTTGCTCAAATTGCACACATAAGGCTTGACCATGGCAAAGTCAGGGTGGTGTTGAGTAAGGGTTTGATGGGCCAGAGACGGGAAGGAATGAAGTTGTTTGATAACCCAAGGGAGATCCGAGACGGCGTAGAGAGCTTATAGATGATCGGAGACGTGTGTGGTGTTTCTTCTACGATTGATTCCCACTCTTGTTGTATGCGTGCCATGTGCTTTGAGCGTTGTTGTTGCTCGCGCGTGTGAATTTACCAACGGTCTAGACACAGGAGGCCTGCAGGGGCAAGCATTCGCGCATCATGTCAGGAGGAGGAGTGCAACTGCTCTTGAAGCTCGAGCAGGAGCAAAAAGCACAGCGGCATTCACAGACGCAGCACTACCTGTACCCTCGGCCTGACCCACCATCTCTACAGCAGCATCAGCATCATTATCAAAACCAGCAGTTCCTCAGCCCGCAGGCGCACCCTCCGCCGTCGATTCCGCTGCCGCCGTTGCCCGCTGCTATGACGAAGACACGCGGAGCCGAGCCGGCTGGAGAAGCAGCGTCGGACAAGGAGCGGGAGGGCGCATATGCAGCAGTTGTTGTTTCAGGCGACCTTCGGGCGCGTGCAGCTACTGCAATTCCTCGATCAGTCACCTCGTCGCCGTCCATTCCTACCCTACGCACACAGGCATCCTCGCCGTCGCCGTCGCGAGTGCCGACTCCCAACTTGCGCAAAGCCGTCAGCATCGAAGCCTTCTCGCGGCCCCCTGGCAGCAGCATTGGCTCAGGTAGCCCCCTTGCGCAATTGGCACAGTCGAGTCCGAGAAGCTCGTCCCAGTCCTCGAGTCCTCGTCTGCCTCATTCTTCTGCTGTACCGCGCCTACCTTTGACCGTCGCACAACCCCCTAGCGGACTGCGCAAACCACAATCCAAGCAGTCTCTTCGCAACCTGCGCTCCAAAGTCTCGACTACTTCGCTCAGCACCACCGTCGTCAGCGCCGCTCGCACATCAAAGAGCGAGAGTTTGCTAAGCATACCCTCTCCGCCCGGAAGTCGCTCATCCTCGGCACCAGTATCCCCTGCTACGCCCCTAACGCCCAACACGCCTGTGGCCGACAGTACCATGCTCGAAGCATTGAATGCTGAAAAGGACAAAGAGGCCAAGGGGAACATCACCGTCAGTGTTCGCGTGCGCCCCGATGCTGCCGCAGATACACAGCCCGACGGAGAATGGCTGGTCGACGGTCGACGCTCCCTCATAAGCTACGAAAGTGGAGAGCATCGCTATGGTGCGTCGTATGAACTCAATTGACAATCTCGAACTATGCTGACCCTGTCCTTTGTAGACAATGTATTCTCACCACACGATCAAAATGCCAGAGTATATGAATCAGCTGCAAAACGCCTAGTGCGGCGTGTCATGGAAGGCTACCATGGCACTGTTTTTGCATACGGAATGACAGGCACAGGCAAAACATTCTCGATGCAAGGTACTGCCATGTCTCCTGGTGTCATCCCTCTCGCCATCACCGATATCTTCTCCTACATTCGCCAGAATCCCGCTCGCGAATTTCTGTTGCGTGTCAGTTACCTCGAAATCTACAACGAGAAAATCTACGATCTGCTCAATCCGGACTCGAACGAAGAGATTAAGCTACGAGAAGACCCTCGACGCGGTGTTTATGCGACACCGCTCAAGGAAGAGATCGTACAAAGCCCTAATCAGCTGCTCAGAGTCATCGCGCGAGGTGATCAGCAGAGGCGTGTGGCAGGTACGCAGTTCAATGCCCGATCTTCACGCTCCCATGCTGTTGTGCAGATTGTCGTTGAGTCGCGCGAACGCTCTGCTGGCCCTGTCGGTGATACGAGGCGTGACAAGCTGCTACCCGGGAGCGTCTTGGTCTCAACCCTGTCCTTGATCGATCTTGCTGGTTCTGAAAAAGCAGCCGAGAGCAAGGAGCGACGCACCGAAGGAGGCCACATCAACAAGTCTTTGCTAACACTAGGTACTGTTATTGCTCGTTTGTCTGGAGACAAGGAGCTCGCCGAGAAAGATCAGAAGCATCTCCCCTACAGAGACAGCAAGCTCACCCGTCTTCTACAACCCGCTCTCTCCGGAAACTCATTGGTGTCCATTCTCTGCACTGTGCAGCTATCTTCAGCTTCCAGCAGCGCTGCTGCAACCTCCTCGCACACGACCGAGACTTTGAACACACTCAAGTTCGCAAGCAGAGCTAAAAACAACCTTGTCAGCCACGCGAAACGGAACGAGTCCAACCCTTCGGATGGCGCAGACCCACGAAGCCGAGCTTTGCTGGATAGGTACAAGCTCGAGATCATCGAATTAAGGGGACAGCTGGAAGAACAAAGCAAGCTGAAAAATGAGGCCGAGAAGGCCGAAAAAGAGGAGGTCGAAGAAGAGCGGTGGAGAGAAAGAGAACGCGAGAGTGCCGAACGTCATGAGGAGCAAATGCTGGAAATGCAGCTCGCCAGGACTGCCCTGAAAGAGCGCATCGCTCATCTGAACCGACTGATCTTGAGCTCAAAGTCGCTAGGAGTGAATTCGGGACGCTTCTCCAACGCCAGTTCGAGCATGCCGATCCTCCAGCGAACAAGCACACACAGCACCTTGGAACGACCGAAGAGCCGGAGACCAGGAAGTAGCGGGAGTCAGACCGCCTCGAGTCGTATTCAATCGGGCTCCACCATAGCTGGCATGCTTCCAGTAGCACGGACCTCCCAAATCGAACTGGCTTCCGCATCAGAGGACGAAAACGACGATGAGGAAATGGCAGCTGATGAGGACGCCTTGAACCCCGGGAGTGCCTCCTCGGCCCGCCAAATCAGTGCTTTACAAGCCGATCTCGCAGACAAGGATCGTTACATTGCAACCTTGGAGAAGCGCTTGTTGCAGACTCGTAACAACTCTTACAGCAGAGCGAGCAGTGCAAAGTCTCCTCTTCCTAGCCGTGTGCCTTCTAGAGACGGGCAGAACACGGATGCCGTTGTCAAGGAGAAGGACCACGAGATTGAGAAACTCAAGCAAAAGCTCGAAGACCAGACTCGCATGGTGCATGCGCTCAGGAACGCAGCCAGAAAGCGTGATATGCTCGACACCTCTGGGGCCATGTCTCAACACCCAGCATTCAGACAAAGTCCCACAACATCTCCGGAGAAAAGGGAGCTACGCACACCCTACCGCAGCATGAGTCGACCAGAACTCTTCCGAAGCGCTAGTGGGCCAGTCAGTGCTGTCAACCAAATGTCACCACCCAGCTCGCCGCCTCCTGGGGTACAAAACTTCTCCCGGTTATCAAAGCACCCCGCTTCCCTTCTCCCAGCTGACATGGAAGCGGAAGGAGCGACTGACAACAACGGGTCTGCCGCGGAGTCGTCGATCAACGCGGCAAGAGTCACGAGCGCTAGCAATGCGCCTGGTACCAGGAGAACCGTGGACGAGATGACAAAGCTTTTGGATGAGATGATCCAAGACAAGGTCAACACTGGCCATGTGATCCGCGGTGACAGAGGCAGCTTGCGGGTAAAGCGCGACACTGTCATGAGTCGTGCAGGCAATGAGGATATGCCCTCGCGTGACGTTGAAGCAGGCGCCGCGGCTCTGCACTTCGAAAAGCCGCAGTTCATATGACGACTGTCGGTTGCCTGATCGCGACTGGTCGTCCTCCTTGACTGGACGTCAAGTCCGCGGGATGGACAGAAGAAGCATTGGGTGGGACAGATAACAAGTTACTGGTTGGAAAGGAAAGATCATCAAGGCGCCTGGTCCAGGATACGAGCCAGGGTAAGGTTGGGAATTGTGTTGTGTTAGCGAATCATTGCTGGTTTTTCTTCTTTTGATACCCTTATTAACAAGGCATGCAAGATGGTGGAACGCCTTCTTCATTTTTCTTTTATCGGATTGTCGTTGGTCAGCGGCTGTCTGTTGGGTACCTATGCATTGGGATCTTGGTAATAACAATCTCCTAGGAGTTTAGGGTGGAGGGCCTCGAAGGTGGTCATTTGTACTTCTAGAACAACGACCTTAGAAGAATAGAGACGGAGATAATTGAGAGGGAAGAAAGTTGTTGACTTCCAAAACAAGAAGCCGTTTCCGAGCATGTGTCGTCAAACATTGATCAGAAGAGAGATTACCACAACCCTCGGTCCGTAGCGGGAGAATCGTGGTAACATTGCAGGGCCGCCCATATGATGTTATGGCAGCCGGCTGAAGGGCACGACATTACTTCCAGCTTCTAGAAGGGCTTCGTTGTTAGGCCTGCCATCTGGAGACATCGCCTCCGCATTGGGCGGGTTAGGTTGACCATCGTCACTCACGCGGACAGCGGCATGCGTATATTGTGGTATGCCTGATCGCGCAATGTGATCTGCTTATTCATTTCGGATATAGTTATCACACCAATTGGCATTGTATAGGCACGGCAGCAGCGGAGAATTGATGCTTGACCGGATTGCTGGAATTGTGTATGGAAAGTGAGCCGACACTGCAGAACCTCCACGTTCGTGTGAATGCGGGTTGTTGTTTTGAATTGCAAGAGAGGTCGCTTAGCGCGCTTCGCGTGTTCTTTTCTTACCGAGGCAGGCCAGCTTGAGAACATCTGTTTGGAATGGGCTTGCCTGTCGTGTCTGGGAGTCGACGGATCACGGGTTCGCCGGCGGCAGTCCTAATGTTCACCTTCTAGAAGGCTTCGTGGAACGTTGATGCCCCTCCTTGTCAATTTCGCGAACAGACCCACGCGTCGTTGCGAGCGCAGAAGCACAGAGGGCTCTACTCGGCAGCATGGACCTCTTTCCACCTCGTGGCTCCCTTGCCCTGCTTGTGCTTGTGGCATTGCGGCAACATTGCACAATCCGCCGTGTACTGATGCTGCCCCATGTCTTTTCTATCGGTGAGGCAGGGAAGGTAAGTTAGAGTGCGACTAATATCGGCAGCCAGGTTTAACTGTCTCGGGGTTTGTGATTGCTCGGCGAACTCAAAAAGAGGGGTCTGATTTTGCCAGAGTTTGGTTCTCGCTGCCCAATCACGCTTGATCGATATCCAGCAACAGATCTTCCTTTCAAGAAGACTTGGAGATCGTGGAGCGCCAACAACCTTGATAGATTGCGACGGTGGACACGAGGATGTGTTCAATCACCGATCGAAGCGTATTCAATTCGAAACCAACAGGTTCATCAGTCGCTACTTCCCTGATAGAAAGAGTGCTTGCTCGAGATGGCAGCGAACATGAGTTCAAACAGCACTCGGGCGCCGTTTACTGTCTTGCTGACCTTGTCCCTTCCTACCTCGTCAAGCCCCTCCCGGTGCCGCCGTCAGCCTTGCCCACAAAAAAGCCGTTGTGCACAGGAAACACGTTTCCCGAGTCATGATGAAACAACCTTGTCCTCCGAGACTTGTCCCTCTTCCCTCCACCACACGGCGGCGCTGTATCAGCGCCACGGTGCCGTCTCGTCTGGCCGAGATTGCCGGGTTTCGGCTTGAACAAGGGACCCAAAGGCGTGGTGATTGGAACAAAGGCAAGAGCCGGACGCATCGCGTGGATGTACGTGTTTCCAGGGATCGACGTTGGACGTTGCGAAAAGAAAATCAACGCTCGGCCCTGTCTGCCACATTTTGGCTTTTGCTCCAACAGAACAGGCTGTTGCCATAATAATCACTCGCAGCTATCGCGTACCATAGCCGTGAACGACGGGGCGGATGTGTCGTATTTAGACTGGTGGTGGACATGACTATCCACGACTCTACTGGGCATCTCTCGGCCTGGTCCAGCGACCCGTCTTCGGCCAGGTGGGTAGTCGGGCAGCACCCAGGCATCCAACAAAACATGGAACCTGCGGGTTTGATCCCAGACTGTCTTGTGCGAAGCTTTTTTCGGCTTTGCCCTCTCTGGCAGACGTGTGTTGGTGCACTGCGACGCTGATGCCCATCTCTGAGGCGTGCCTGGAGTTGTGCACACACCACACCCGTCCCCTGCTCATTTCAGTGCGTAGTGCACCGTAACAAGACAGATCCCTCTGCTTTCCTTTACATGTTGTGATGACGAGGGTGCCCGCAATCGCAACGATTGGCACATTTGGGAGGGGCTGCTGTTCTGTTTATATCAGCTAAGCACTTTCCTCCACTACCGTAAAAACACTTTTTTTTCTTCCAGCGAGCCATTGAGATCCACAATCCGACTCCCCACTGCCTCGAACCCACCCCCATTTGCAACACAAATAGTGGCGGTATGTCATCGGTTATGATTGCTCGGCTTTGTTCAGAACCCTCTCTCAACCCTGCATTCCGACTGCCCGATACTTCTTCCTCCCAACCCGGTGCTTCGGTCAAGCCGACTAGAAAATACTCCCCTACATCGACTCCAATCATGTACACTGCTCGTAGCCCGCTGGAGGATTCCTTCAACCTTCAGCACTCACAGCCAACCTCTCGACCATCTCTGAACAGACGCCCTACTTTACTCCAACAATCTGGCTTGTACGTTCATGATACATTATGCTTCCCTCACCGCCCAGAGTCCAAAATTAATCTCATCATATCAGGTACACACCCAATTCTCCAGAAGCCTCACGAGCAGCCAGGTCATACTTTTCTTCTGGCCTGCAGCAGACCGAACGCTCATGGCCTTCATCACCGTGGCCAACCACCAACCCAAGAGACTCGGGTTCTTCGGTGGGCTCCTCGAGAATGTCTTCGGCAGGTGGACTTGCAGTTGGCTCTCAAAGATCGCCAAACATGCCCGTCTTCCCTCCGTCGCCAGATTACTACAACAACAACTCATTCATCTCATCAAACCCTTACACGACAGCACCTCCAGGACTTAACACAGTAGACTTGACCAACGCCCAACAGCTGCAACAGCTTCAGCAGCTTCAACAACTTCAACAACAGCAGGCTCAGCAGCAACAAATGCAGCAGAACCAACAGCAGCAAATGCAGCAACAACAGCAACAGCAGCAGCAGCAGCAGCAGTCGGGAATGCTTCATCCTAACTACAACTCGGCCGCCATGGGCAACGATGGAGGTGCACTGCTGCCTGGTAGCTCTCACCGCCGCTCCTCGGGCCGTGACGAGTTCGATGGACCTCACCAACTGCTAGCCAAACCCACCAACTCACACCTCGAGACCCCCGAGTCAGAGTTGATCCAACTGCCCGTGTCCCTATACGCCGAAGAGCAAGACTCGATACTGACGCGCGTCAACGACCGCCTCTCCCAATGCGCCTACGACTTTGTAGCCAAATATCAGTTCCCCATCCCTCTGGAGCCCGACAAGAGACCCGTCCGCGTCCCTGCCGACCGCGAGTGGACAGAATGGTGCTACCTGCTCAAGCGCCTAGCAACCAAACGCCGCATCCCAGCCCGCGTACTCTACAACGGACAGATCAAACAACTAGTAACCGTGTTGGAGAACTCACTCGAGATGCGCCATGCAGCAAAGCATCAGAGCAGACCTCTCAAGGACGATCGCAACGTGCTGCAGCTTATCTCTGCTGGCTTGCAGGTTTCGAAAATGCTCAAAGATCCTGACGCCATGAGGTATCTAGATGAGCTGTACGTTGCTGCCGAGCGCTTGATCGAGAGCAGACGTGGTAACCAGTCTGCTTGAGTGTGCTCCATTCCAAATCCAGAGTCGTCGGACCTGGACGGTGGCGCTCGACTGCAAGCCTTTTCTTCAGGACGGCCCTCTTAATGTATAACATACCTCCGAAGGCTTGAGCAATGTGCATAGGGCGCAACGATCGCTCTGTCGCGGATCATCCGGGGATCAACTCTCGTCACACAGTTGGGCGGAGGGTGGGCTTTCTCCATGTTTCAGCCTCTTGCGCGCCACCAACACCATGAACAGCAGCAGCGTCACTCCATGATCGTCGCCTCAAAAGGCTTGTCTTTTTGTTTCATCTTTTCTGTACGCACTGCTTTCCTGAATTGGAAAGAACGATGTGTCAGTTTTCTCTTCTTCTGCTTTCCTATTCTGGACGATGGCTTGGTTTGGTTGAAGAATCTTGAGAGATTCGAGTAGTACACATGATTGTTTCTCTGTTTTGAATCTCCTGGCAGTTGAAGTATTGTTTTGGTTGCTTTTGTTTGCTTTTTGTTTGGCTAGGTGTTCTTGGATCTACTCTCTGGGAGGTTTGGGTAGGAGGTTGCATTGCGAGTCTTGTATGATTTTTAACGAAAAAGGAAAAGAAAAAGGATAGAGTCTGGATCTAGTTATAGCATAGTTCATACCGCGACAGTTGTCCACTTATGTAGATATTCAAATATAGAGGTATATCTTCTTCGATCTAAATTCTCTTATGAGTGCAATTTGGTGATCAAGACATGGTAAAGAAATCTAACACTATCAAACCGAGAACCACAACTACTATTGCTCCATATCTTCCTCGCATCTGCCTCTATTTTCAGCGAGAGGGTAGAAATTCACTTCCGCTGCTGAGACTCGGTCCACTCGAGCCATCCATTGGATCGTCGTCGTAATCGTTCTCTTCGGCCTCGTCATCTTCATCGGGAGCATCTGGAAGATCGTCATCTTCATCCTCATCTTCATCTTCTTCTTCCTCCTCCTCTTCTTCTTCTTCACTTCCATCGTCATACAACTTCCCCTTCCCAGCCTTTGGATCCTCATCCTCATCCTCAGAACTCGACGATTCCTCGTCGCTCGAGGTTGGCACCACCATACCTCCTACCTTAGCTTTGACCTTCTTCTCTTTTGGCAACGGTGGAACGTCAGCAAAGAAGTCGCCCATTTGGAATTTCTTATTCGGCGTCCAGTGCAGTAGTGCTGTGTGCAAGTCAAACTCGTTACAAGACGGTGCTGTGGCCATTTCTCTCCAGCGATATTCGTGCTCGTAGAAGTTTGCGAGAATCTCCCTTGGTGTGGGACCTAAATTAAATTTACAGTTAGCATAGGTTCGTGAGGTTAGGTACCGCAACTGTGTTGGTTACTGCGCTCAGTACCGTCCTGGAAGGTGACCACACGATTCGACGGACAACTAGCACAGAGCGAAGCAAAACTCCAGGACTCTCGCGATATATACACGTGCAGCTAAACTTACGATTGTTGGGGTCTGTGGATAGCATTGCCCTGAGCAAATTCAGAATTTCATCACCGTAGTCGACACCACCCAAATCGACCAGTGAATCCATGTGTTCTTCATCCAGGTCATAGTCCTCGTAATTTATAATGTCTGGTTCCTCCAGTCTCATGAGAGCTACAATCGATCTTGCAACATGCCAGACCTATTGCGACATTAAACGTCAGTCTTAGAGTCCCGTATCTGCTGGCCTTTTTCCGATCTGCAGGTTCGAGAGGCACAACTCACATTTGTGGCATTACTACACTCCCATAACTTCTGACCATAGACATGCTCCTTGTCCATCTCGGGTGGAACGTAACCCCATGTGAACGCATCGCTCCAAGACGATGGGTTATTGGAGTCACCTTTCCGCGAGATGCGTGCAGAGCCAAAATCGCCAATCTTTATAGCAACGTTAGAATTTGTTCGGAAGACCATGTGTATTATAGAAGTACTGACCTTGCAGATGGGATACTTTGGAAATTCCTGTGGGTCTGGCTTGGTCATGAAAACTAACTGCGTGTCAGTAGACTGTACCTGATGCCGTTTATATCTTACTCACTATTTGCTGGTTTCATGTCCCTGTACCACTGGTTAGTTACAGTATTGTATTCGTGCTGCCAACCGTTACTTACTTGTGAACCACAAAATCATTCCGGTAACGTTGCAGTGGTATGTTTTCCATGCGATGGAGGGCGATGGCCATCTGCTTCAAGAAGTACCAAACGAAAGGTTCAGGGACTCCTTCTCCAGCTGGTACCTCAACCGACACCGGATCCTTCTCACTCCCAGAGTCTGTTTCAGACTGTGTGAGGACGTGCCGACTATGCCAAATTTTCAGCTTCCAAATACCAGTTGTGTGCAATCTGTGAACACCTACTATTTGTTTCTCTGTGCATTTATCAAATTGAAGAGATCACCACCTTCACAGTATTCCATGTAAACCCTACTGACTCGCCACGTAGGATTGATAGAATGGCTGATGTATTTGACAAGATGTCGTTCCCAATTCTTGGGAGTGGGCAAGGTCAACAGCTTATGCGTGATTGATTCTCGAGGATCACAATAAGATCTTTTCTCCTCCCAGAAATCCTCATCATTCCAGTCTTCTTTGCTCCAGGAATCTTTGACGACAACACGCTCAGTGATTTTCTGTTCCGAATCGACCCTGACGAACAGTCTTGCGCATCTGAATCAAGATACTGTTAGCATGTTTCTTGTGCAAGAGTGCTAAAGATACAGACGATAGTCCAAAAGCCATGTGCTGGCTCTCGACCTGTACTGTCTGTACCGTCACCTTACGTACCCTTGACCTCCGCTTCCGAGCTCGCCCTCGACACCGATCCAACCTTCATGTAGCCTGTTGACACTCTTGAACAAGTTCGCCATCTTCTTTTTGAACTCATTTTTCTCACCGGTATTCATACGTTTAGATTTAGACTTGGGTTTGGATTCGGGCGGGGGTTCACGTTTAGGTTCTTCTGGTACCGCTTGAGCTTGAGTCGGCCTCCAAGCAAGATTATCGCCGTAGTTTGGGTGAATCCATCCGTTGTTGTCATATACCAGATCTTCGGCTAGACCCTTGTAATCGAGATCTTCAAGTTCGATATGGGGTATCTCGGTCTCGTCATCCGCTTTGCCTCCAGCAGCACCAGGAGCAGGATCATCGCCCGCCATACCGGCATCTCCAGAGGCAGGCGGCGCATCGTACATCTCTTCATCGTCATCTGAGTCCTTGTCTAGGCGAGGTTTCTTGGCTCCACCTGCTGCTGACCCGTCGCTTTCCCGAGCATGTTTCGGTGCCATGATTAGCTTTCGATCCAGTGAGTTGTTGGTAAGTAGGTGGTGAGATTCTGTGGCTCTGGCAGGATGGCATATACCCGGCGCCTTACATGTGTTCCGACAATTTTATTATGTCTTTGTTCGAGCCGGATTCGGCTGACTTCGTTTTCCTAGACATGACACTTTCTTTGATCGCTGGAGTCGCAGAACTCGACTGCTTTCGGCCACGACCGTAATGGATGTCCACAAGGAATGTGTGTCTGGGAAGTGATGAATTGATGAAAACCATTGTTGTTGAATAATGGTACGAGAATCAATCGACAAAGCTTGGGTTATTCTTCCAAGGTTGGTCGAACGAGGAAAGAGCGAGCGTTGGTGGACGTCGTCAAAGGAGGACCGAATTACAACATTCCTCGGACGTCGGCAGAATAACTGAGTTCGCTTGCCTGTTCAGTTTTTAGACAATGCATTGTTTTATCTAGCGGGTATAACTTTATCAGCTGATTTACCAAAAAATTGTGAAACCAGATGCCAGAGCATGGTGCTCCATTCAAGGATCCCGAAATCTACAATTTGGCTTTCTGACCCTTCTTCGCCTCTTCCTCAGCCTGGGCTTTCAAGACTCGTCGCAGAATCTTGCCACTGATGCTTTTGGGAATCTGGTCTACAAACTTGACACCACCTCTCAGCTTCTTATGGTTTGCGACCTTTGCGCCAATCCAGTTGACAATGTCGTCTTCGAGAGCCTTGCCTGCTTCAACGCCTTTGCGTGGTACGACATATGCTCTAGGAACTTCTGTCGCGAGGTCTTCTCTGTAGATGCCAATGACTGCGACGTCGTCAATTTTCTCGTGTGCGACCAGGTAGCCTTCCAACTCTGCTGGTGGTACTTGGAAACCCTGTACAAAACACGTCAGATCCGCGTCTATTTCTCACCGTATTGAATAGTATACCTTGTATTTGATCAACTCCTTGACACGATCGGTGATGAAAAAGTTGTTGTCCTTGTCTTGGAAGCCCACGTCACCAGTCTTGAAGTAGCCGTCCGATGTTAGTGCATTTGCAGTACCCTCGGCATTGTTCAAGTAGCCCAGGAAAATGTTAGGTCCCTTGAGCCATAGTTCACCGACCTCACCCACAGGCACCTCCTTTTCTTCTGGCGACATGTATTTGGCAGTCATGTTGGGTAGCAAAACGCCGACACTGCCTACTGTGCTCTGCCAGACATCCCATTGCTGAGTGTGAGTACACGGCGAGGTCTCGCTCAGACCGTAGCCTTGTTTCACCTTGAGCTTTGTGCGGTCATACACGGCATTTACGAGCTCTTTGGTCAAAGGTGCCGCTCCAGAGTTCATCATGCGTATCGTACTAAGATCGTACTTGTCGACAACAGGATGCTTGCTCAGGAGCAAGACTACCGGAGGTGCAACGTAGCTGAAGGTGATCTTCTCTTCTTGTGTTATCTTGCAAAAGTCCTCGATATCGAATTTGGGCATGACAACTGTTCGGCAGCCTTTGTAGAAGCTCACGTGCAAAATAACGGTCAAGCCATAGATATGGAAGAATGGAAGGAAGGCAAGGATCCTGTCTGCCGGAGTCAAGGGCGATTCGGCTGTGCTGACTTGAAGCGTGTTTGCAATAATGTTCTTGTGACACAACATGACACCCTTGGGAAGACCGGTGGTGCCGCTAGAGTAGACCAAGAAAGCCAGATCCTTCTCGGGATCAACCTTTGTACGTCTGTAGCGATTGGTACCGGCGGTGTTGCGGATAGAGGTAAAGTGCTTGACTCGGATGTCTGGGTCTTTCTGGTCGCCGATCAAAATAATTCGGTCTTCCGGTAGGCCGACCTTCTTTGCGGCGGCCCGAGCAGTGTCAATGACAGGCCATTGTGTGATCAGAGCCTTTGCGCCCGAGTCTTTGAGCTGGAAAGCCAACTCATCTGCGCTGTAGCCGGGGTTGGCGGGAGAGACAGTTGCTCCTGCCCAATGGGCACCCCACATGACGATGGGAGTATCGATGGAGTTGGGGGTGAACATGGCAATGACATCGCCCTTCTGCCAGTCCCAGGCACCCTTGAGGCCTTTACCGAAGTCAATGGCGGCATTGCGTGCTTGTGCAAAGGTGTATGAACGTTTGGTGTATGCATCTTGCAAGACAACTGCAAGTGTGTTAGTCAATGGTGATGACGGTTCACTTGGAAAGCATACCGTGATCGTCTGGATATGGCTTATCCTTTCGTTCGAACAAGAAATCCCAAAGGCCGACGTTTGGGACTTGCATGCGGGGGTATGGGGACTCGGTAGGCATTGTGGTGGATGAGGGGAGGGACGAGTTTACAGAGAAAGATGAAAGCAGAGAGATAGGAAGAGGGAGAACAGGAGAAAAGATACGATCAACGCTCAGACATAAGGTCGTGTGCCGAATAGCCAGGACGATACACTCGGTCCAGTGCACCGTGAGTGGCTCGATTTTGGCGGCATCGTCACTGACACACTGGCAAAAAGTGAGCCCCGCATACAACAACCGGGGGTCGTGTTTGCGGAGAGGCTTGATTGTGATGACGGGGCGCCCGGGGAAGCGTAGACGAGCCGCGGTATACTGCTTTAGCATCCCGGAGGTAGCCGGTGGCCGAAAGCGGCAATTTGCCAAGTATAGCATAAATGTGCTGGTGAATATTGTCACAATAGGAATAATTCCTGGAAGTTGCAGTAAACGTTCAAACATGGCATCGCTAGTATCACCGACTCGTCACATAGCCAGAGTATTCGCACCGACCGGACGACTCACGCAGCGACGATGGGCGCAGGTCCACGACATTCGCTTCTTGGCCACGCACCAGAAGCCGGACCAGAGAGTGCTTGACAAGTACAAGGCCAAGCTGGAGCAAAAGGCAAAGCAGGAGGGCCACGGCGATGTCGACAAGCTCAAGTCGGCGTACAAGGAGAAGATTGTCGAGCTCCGACAGCAGGCCATAGTCCCTGGCGCCAACGCCCCTCTGCACGCCGCCATCGACACTCCCACAACACCCAATGCTCCCTTCCAGCCCCCTCCGCCGCCTCAACCCCAGTCGCAATCACAGCAGTCGCCAAAGTCGTCTGCATCAGCCGAGGAGAAGGCTGGCATCAAGACGCTAGCATCCTTTATCGACGTGGCAAAGACAAAAGAGCTGCCTCAGAAAGAGATTGAATATATCTGGAGACTGCGTCACGCCAGCTCTCCCAGCTCTTTGTGCGCCGTCGTGCCCACCCCTATCTACCAGCACATTGCCGGCGCTGCTCGCAAGCACCCTCAGTTCGTTCTGCCTCTGCCCAAGGAGGGCCAAGGTGCCGAGATCCATTTCCTACAATGGACTTTCCCCTCGCCCACCACCTGCACTGTGCTTTTCACTGCTCTGGCTGAGTTCAAGCTCAAGGGCGAGTTTGCTCAGCCTCACACTACTGTCACCCATCATCTGGATCTGGCCGACGACAAGGGCCTCGTTCTGCTCGAGGGCACTGTCCTCGAGGATAAACAAATTACCGTCGACGAAGCCAAGTGGCTGCTGATGTGTCTACAAAAGTTCTATGGAAAGGCTGCCGAGCAAAGTCCTCGCAGGAAGTTGATGGAGCAGTTCAGTCAGGGAGACAGCAGCTTCAAGATTGAGGAGCTCCTAGAGGAGGCCGAAAAGTTCTAGATCCGAACCCTGCCACCAAAATAAATGTACACTATCCTTGTAACAACATCAACCTCAATTCGCGAAACTTGTCAACACCACTTTTCCATGCGTCGCCCAGCCCGTTTGAAGCACGCCATCAAGGTCCGTCATCATCGAAGCGGGGTACCTGAGTACACAAACCACTAGCCACTTCTTCCATCTTTCTAGCCTGTACCTCTCCAATTTATACTCAACCACAAAGCACCAGCATGAAGTTGACACCTGTGGCTGCTTTGTGTGCCGCCGTCATTGGCGTCACAGGCCAACAGCAAGTACTCGGCCAACAGTCGGACCCCCCGAATATAGTCTTAATTCTGACTGATGATCAAGATGTTCATCTGTCATCTCTTGACTACATGCCACTAGTTAAGAAGCATCTGGTCGACAAGGGTACTTATTATGACAAACACTACTGCACGACGGCCGTGTGCTGTCCAGCCAGAGTTACTTTGATGACAGGCAAAGCTGCCCACAACACAAACATCACAGACGTCAACCCGCCCTATGGCGGATATCCCAAATTCGTTAAACAGGGCTTCAATTCGGCATATCTACCTGTATGGCTTCAAGAGGCCAACTATAATGTCTACTACACTGGCAAACTGTTCAATGCTCACAACGTGGATAACTACAATTCACCTTACCCAGCCGGTTTCACAAGCCACGTACGATTCTTCAAAACAGCAGCGCAGATGGAAGAACTTACAAGCTTCGCAGGACTTTTTACTGGACCCGTTTACCTACAATTACATGAACAGCTCTTTTCAACGCAACCAAGACCCACCTCAAAGTTATGAAGGCCAATATGTCACAGACGTGCTAGCCCAAAAGGCCTACGGTCTCCTCGATGAAGCCGTGAATGCGAAGAACCCTTTCTTTCTCATGATCGCGCCGTCTGCCCCACACGCAGATATTCAGAATAACAGCGGTTCACTCACCTTTGATGCACCCGTCTCAGCACCCAGACATGCAGATCTATTCAAAGACGTCAAAGTGCCTAGAACAGCAAATTTCAACCCTGACGTTCCCTCGGGAGCAAATTGGATCCGCTCTCTCGAAAGACAAAACGATACGAACGTCGAATGGAATGATCACTTCCATCGTCAACGCCTCCGTGCACTCCAAGCAGTCGACGAAATGGTCGATACCCTATTTTCACGCCTAGAATCGCATAATTTGCTTCAAAATACCTATATCATCTACAGTAGCGACAACGGCTTCCACATCGGCAATCACCGTATGCAACCCGGCAAATCCACTGGTTGTGAGGAAGACATCAACATTCCTTTGATCATCCGTGGTCCGAACGTCGCTCAAAACCAGACTACGCAGCTCGTGACCAGTCACACAGACATTGCAGCCACGATTTTTTCCCTGCTGGATATCCCTCTGCGCGAAGACTTTGACGGGAACCCCATCCCTGTAACCCAAAAAGCAATTGAAAAGGCAGAAAAGAAAAGACGTGAACACGTACAAGTCGAATACTGGGGCTTCGCTGGCGGTGAAGGTATCTACGATCGCAGGTTACATCAAAACAACACTTTTAAAGGAATCAGAGTTGTGGGAGAGGGCTATAATCTCTGCTATCAGATTTGGTGTACCAATGAACACGAGCTCTACGATATGAGCAACGATCCAGGACAAATGGCCAATTTGCTAGAAGATGGTGGGAAATCTCATACGTTGTTCGGGTTTCCAATTGAGAAAGTGGTGCAGAGATTGGATGCCCTTCTCATGGTGCAGAAGTCCTGTAAGGGAAAAATTTGTAGAGAACCTTGGAGGTCTTTGCATCCAGATGGTCGGGTGCAGAATCTGAAGGATGCAATGGCTGAGCGATGCGATGGATTCTACGAGGCGCAGGTCAAAGTTCAGTGGGATTACTGTCATAATGGCTACGTGCCTGAAGCCGAGGGCCCGATGTTCGAGGATGAGAGAGTAGAGTTTAGTAATTCCGGATTCATGTGGCCGGACTGGGTGTGAGACACAGCATATCACCATACGTATCACTGTCAGACTGTCGGTGAAGAGCTGAGGTTTGCGCTGACTATAATACAACGTGGAAAAATGTAAGCTTTAGCATCGCGCAGTGTTACCGTGAAACGTGAGATGCTTTCTCGAAGAGGTAAATGATGCAGATCATGCGAATAACCGGTGAGGATGCCCGATGGAACCTTCTAAGGGAAATGCCGCAGTTTCACTTTGAAATCCTTCAGTGGAGGACATTCTGGCTTTCTTTCTCCTTATAATGAAAAGAGACTACTGCCGTCATCTGACTTGATCGTCAGCGGGAAAGACCGACTTGTCTTTCGATTGGGTGACCGAGGACACATCGTCCCTTCCGCAATTAGAACTTAGAGTAAGACACATATATATATACAGTAGCGACCTGCTTCAACATCACCCGTCTTTTTGCGAACATTCATCAACTCTGAACAATTATCGATCTTGAACACATAGCGGACTGCAATCATGAACGGCGACAGAGCATCCTACGCGATATTGGACGGCGGACCTGCCCACCCGATCAAGGGATCACTCTGGTCTGCTTTTGTCAACACTGCAAAAGAAAAAACTGACCACCTCGCTGTCGTCTCACGCGATCAGCCTTCCGACCTCTTGGCCTCCGTCGTTGGTAACCCGTCTAATGCTCCAAGCAATGGTCTGGAATGGACCTACTCGCAATTGATCCAAGGTGCTTTGAACATCGCCTCAGTATTCAAGAAGCAAGGAGTAAAGCCAAACTCTGTACTGCTTGTGTTTTTGCCTCCAGTATGTGCGGAGTGGTCTTTGCTGTGGTTTGCGGCAAACTGTATTGGAGTCACACTGGTCACGATTGACAAGCGAGCTCTCGAGCCAGCAAGAGTGGACGAATTGACTTTCTACATTCGCTCGCTCCAGCCAGGACTCGTAGTTATTCATGAATCCAGTGGTGCTGAGGCGGTGAACAAAGTCTGTGCAGATGTGCAGCATACAATTGACTGCAAGATGACTCTCGATACCGCCGAAGATGCAGCAGATTGGTTTGGATTAGCAAGCTTTGATTCTTCCCTTGGAACAGACAGTCCTGCTCTCAGTGACTCGCATATGAACTACGATCGCACGGCCGTGATCCTGTACACATCTGGGACATCGACTGGCCAACCCAAAGGCTGTCCGTTGACAGAGAAGAATCTCATCCATGGCTGGTCTGTCCAAAACCCCGCCTCTGGTGATTCCAGGATTGCAATGATGTTCGCAAACTCGCGAGCCATAAACCTTCACCTGAGTAGCGAATGCTGGCTCATCGGCGGCACGATTCTATACTTGTCTACAGGTTTTACACCTGGAGGAGTGCTGTCTATCGTTGATCAAGAGAAGATCACAACCGCCATATTCATCCCACCAATGCTGAAGGCGGTGATCAAGCACCCATCGTTCTCAAAGGAAAAGGTCGAGAGTTTGTCGAAGGTCTTCGTAGGCGGAGATATAGCGACAGCAGATATCCAGGATCTCGTTACCAAATATTTACCAACTGCGAAACTCGTCTCCGCTTACGCGATGACTGAAGGCCTTTGGGTTACCGGGTGGCCTGATTCTCATGCGCCAGAACCTCTGCCCACATCTATGGGTCTATTGGCGTCGGGTTCGGTTCTCCCTGGAAGCATCATGAAAATTGTCAATGACGAAGGCAAGATCGTGAGAAGAGGAGAGTCCGGAGATATGCACGTCAAGAGTGCAGTCATGATCGATGCATATTGCGAAAACGCGGCCGCGGATACTTTCTACGAAGACAAAGAAGGAAGATGGTTCAAGACTGGCGATATTGGCTTCATCGATGAAGACAATCTTCTGTACGTGATGGGAAGGAAGAAGGACATCATCAAGCGAATGGGCGTTCCGATCCCGCCTATTTTGTTGGAGAATGTGCTTGCTCAATTCGGTGGTGTTCAGGTAGGTCACTTGAGCCTTGTGTTTCCAAGCAGTTGCTGACAGTTCTTAGGCATCAATCTTTGGTCTGTCCAATCCGAAATTAGGTGAAGAAGTAGTTGCGGTTGTGTTGGATATGGCAGGAGCGAGTCCACAAAGACTGCAAGAGTTGACTGTGGAGCACTTGGGTCCCGACTACCCGATCAGCAAAGTGTTCACACTGCAAGAGTTGGGGATGGAGAAGTTCCCGGTCAACGTGACGGGAAAGGTGATGAAGATTGAATTACGCAAGGCCGTCGAGGATCTTTTGTCGAAAGTCTCCTCATGAAGATGTCTGGTTAGCTAACGCTGTGGAGTGGTATGGCAATCTGCAGGTAAAACTAGTGAAAGCGAAGCAAACGTAAAGACAAACAAACATACGACATCGTGCGGAAATTTGGTGATCGTGGAAGAATGGGCTGCCGTTTGTTGTGATTTGTTCTGCGCACCTGATACGCAAATCATCCACAACATCTCGCGTACAAAGTCAACCAAGATCAACCATGTCAGACAGCTCTGGCGACAGCTCTGTCGGAGTTGAGCCCTATGCTGTGGACACAGCCCTCCTCGATCAAAACAACATCCACTCTGAAGATCAAGAACCTGGCCGTACTAGCAGCAGCAGCGGCGAATCTGACTCCGAATCTTCCAGCGATGAGGAAGACAGTAACACCGTCCTCGTGGAAGCAACCTTGATGTCCAAAGAACTGGGCTTTGTCGATATCTTCGCCATGAAGACCAAGATGGACGAGATCCATGCTTGGCTAAAGGGGGTCGTCGACGGCTCCACGGGCGAGCATGTGTACATTCCTAAGTCGACTCTTCGCCATCACAAGAGGGCTGTGGATGGTATGAGACATTGTCTGAAAGATGCCGCTCCCATGGCTATCAAGTAAGCTTTGGCAAACAGACTGAAAAAGACACTGCTGATTACCTCTTGACAGAATAAGCCAATACATGGACGCATCGGTGAAGAAGACCATTGAGACCAAGGTCAACAAAGCCATCACCAAAATGCTAAACTCAGAAGGAGCGGGCCTCATCGCCATGAAAGAACTACTCGCCCAATAAACTTTCAAGTCCCAGCTCCTACAAGACATTGAGCAAGAGGTGCTTGAAGATGATGATTTTCCTCACGAGAGACCAAGTGTTCTCAGTTCAGAGATCGGCGAAGTTGTCAACTTTCATCTGGCACGTGCATTGCTCAAGCAAGCACAGAAACAGACGGAAGCGGAGTTGTTGGAGAAGTTCAACGCTGACAAGAAGAAAGCTTTGAAGGGGGTTAAGGAGGAGTTGAGAAGTGCTGGATTGATGGAATGATCGCATTCATTGGACTCAGAAACAAGGCTGGCTAGGCTGTCAGAGCACTTTGGATGTGCTTCATCCCATTGAGCGCTCTGATCTCAGCACTATCCATCACTTTCGTGACTGTTTCACGTCTAATTCGGTAGAAATAATGACAGAAACACATACTTGTTCTTCAGCTAAAAATACCACTCACTATCGAAGAAGATGGTCCACTTTTCTCTAAGCGGCCTTAGAAGGATCAGAAGTGCAAGCACCCGAAGGACAGTACCCGTGACTGCAGGTGAACTCGCAGAGACCGCTGTACTGAGCTACATTCTGGCCAGCGGCCGGGAAGCCCAGAGTGTTGGAGGCAGCAGGAGAATTGATCTGACTTCCTCTTTGTGTGCAAGTACAAGCATTGCTGGGGCAGAATCCATAGTTGCAAGAGAAGCTGCAGAGTCCAGCTAGATTGCCGCTCCCGGTACCTCCAGTGCAGAAGGAGCTAGTGCCATCAGCTGCCTTCGAAGGATCAGATGTACAAGCGCCTGAAGGACAATAGCCATGACTGCAAGTAAATTCGCAGAGTCCGCTGTAGAGAGCAACGTCCTGGCCGGCTACAGGGAAACCAAGGGTATTTGAGCTGGCAGGAGGCGTGACTTGACGTCCTCTTTGCGTACAGGTACAAGCGTTTGATGGACAGAATCCGTAGTTACAGGCAAAGCTGCAGAGACCAGCAAGATTGCCGTTTCCGGTACCAGCAATACAGAAAGAACCACTACCACTGGTCGGTGTAGAAGCAGGGGCGGTAGTAGAAGTTTTAAGAGTGGATGAACCCTTGGCAGAGGATGAGGCGGACGTGACTTTGCTGGAAGATGAGGTGGATGCGCCACCAGATCCAGAGCCTGTAGCACTCACGTTACCCACAAACGCGTTCCAGTTCTCGATCCCGTTGGTACAAGTGTCCGTGATGGAGTCTCCATTCATTTGCATGACGAGTTTGCCATTCCTAGAAATCTTGACAGTCACGGCACCACGGCCGCTGAATGGAACGCTACCATGGTATATACCGACACCACCGCTAGGTGTGTTTCTCCACGTTCCGGTTTGGGTAGTGCTACCGATAGTCACAGTCACATCAGCGTAAGATGTGAGCAATGCAGAGAAGAAAACCTTGTCTTGTGCGACTTGGGTCGGTGGATATTCTTGCTGGCCCTGACTTGCCGAGTTGCCGGTGGTGCCTCCACTAGAGCATGCCGAGCCTGGAGTCTTTCTGTACCACGCAACAAGGCCTTCTGTTGAGACGGAGGCCTTGCCGTTCTTGTACATATCAATGACATAGGGAAGAAACTGTCGCCAGCCATCATGAGGCATGTTATCAGCATAATTGTAAGGCGCTTTGCCATTGTCAGAACTGAACAACCCATATTGACTAGGATCCAGGGGAGCGATGTAATGTGACTCTCCCCAATCGTTCCAGGTCAAGATCTCGACGAAGTCCGGTTGCACTGACATGACCTGGTTCCAGCGGTCGTACCAGAGATCGTCGCCTCGCCACAGCCAATTCTTGCTATATCCGGGTAGATTGGTGAAGAACCAAGGAGAGACGGGCATCATGTAGGGTTTGCCACCTAGAGCGCTCTTATAGGACTCGTCTGGCTTCGTGGTCATGTCGTTTGGGCCTGATGGCCATGCTTCCCAACTGAAAAGGCCATCCACAACGCCGCGACTGACAGCACCTTGAGCACCCAGCGATGACCAGTCGGGAATGAAGAAACATCCAGTCTGAGACTTGATTGCAGTCCAATCACCAGAGTTTGCGGGTCCTTCGAAAGTGGACACAAATGGCTTCTCGTTGTATTTGTAGTATGCGCCATTTGAACCATATTGATTGATAACCCTGATCACCTCCTGCTGGTCAAATGGTCCTTGAGCAGCATAGTCAAAGGAGAAGAATAGCTTGAAACCCAAAGAGTTGGCCGCCGAGAATGCATTGGACATTTGATTGGCGTAGCCGCCACCACTATTGGCGAAGTTCAAGGCAAAAGCGTCAATGTGAGAAGCCTGAGCCAGACGAATGTCCTTTTGCCAATTTGCCACAGTCCACGAGCCAACATTGTCCAACTACCAGGCACGTTAGCATTGATGTTACCATTTTTACAACCATACTCATACCATGAAATGAGCAAAGACTGCTTTTGCTTGCACTTGGCACGCACTCATGAGCGCGACCAGGACTGCAAGAAGTAACATACTGTCCGAACTACTGTGATGTAGAGTAGAGAGTTGAAAAAGGATATACCTCTTTCTTGTAGATAAATCGTCACGAAGGATTGGAGCTAAAGTTAACGGATCGTCATGGTAGAGTCTGAGACGCTCCGTCGTTACGGCAAAGCATGAACGTTACTCTTCGCGACCACCGTTGACCTACTACTCTGCACTGCATATTACGAGCCGTCCATCTGGCAGAGCCCATTGGAGTTGCTCGCTTCCATTGTCCTTGTGTCGGCTCAGGTAAATCAGGAGTATATGCATAGAAGGATTGGTTCTAGTTGAAGCCAATATGGAGATTGTCAGGTTGAGGGTTCGCCCTATCACACGCTTGTCTCGCGATGTACATTAGTCGCGCGCGCGTGGTGACACGGTCATCCCTCATTGTGGAAGCATTTCGTAAGGCGCGAGATTGTCGAGGTTCGATTACTATCGCGGTGTTGATAGTGCGATAGACGAGATCGAATGATAGTTTCCCAGAGACTTGTGTTGACGGAACAGGAAACTCGGCGTGTTTGCGGAGCAAGAAGGCGCAGGTACGAGAAATAGACTTGCGATGATGTACAGTACGTCCAGGCGTGCCGCTGTCTTGGCTAAGTGATTTACGAGGCATCTGGATGGAAAGACGTGTATGGGATCCAAGTGTCAGATTATGGACGCATGAGGTTGAGTAGGACAAGATACATTTGATGCGGTTCGCACGGAGGGGATGTGCGAGAACGTGACTAAAAGAATATAATGTTTGAATATTGCTCGTATAGCACGTACGGCCACAGTCAGCTGAAAACTGGGCATCCCGTCCGCTCTGCCATACATAAGCAGTTGAACGGCAGATTAGTACTACGGTGGGTGACCAC
>SWBL01000510.1:0-25961 GCA_024195585.1 Aureobasidium sp. EXF-3400
TTTTGAAGTTTCCCCACAGATCCTAGCCAATCACGTACTAGAGCGAAGAAAGTAAGAAAAGCCGACGAGCCCTCATCTCCTTTTGTTCTGCTGTTAGGATGTTTTCTTGTGATCCAGATGCGGGTTGGCTGTCTTTCGCAGGACTTTCGCCATCGACCTTCGGTAAGTTGGTCATCATGTTCCAGATGGTACGATGGTCGTTGAATGGAAGCTCGCTGCGAACACAGAACGCGGGTTTCGACAAGGAGGAGGGAAGCTATCAATGTCCTTCCAAGAACATGGGAGCTATCAATGTCCTTCCAAGAACATGGGAATTCGTAGCCTATGACGTATACCCAAATCTTAATCCACTTCCGGTTTCATACATTGGTGACAGCTTTATATTCACTTCCACGAGCACGAACGAAATGAGTCGATTCGCCCTTCCAAACCCTGCTGATGAGGTGGGAGATGTTAGTATGACAACTCGTTTCCGTGTTGAGTGTTGATGTATGAGCCGAGACCGATCGCCTCAAGCTGGGCAGCGCACTCGTGCTGTATGACGAGCAGAGTTAATATCTCTAATTTTGTGAGCAGCGGACAGCTTGATGATTTCCTTGATCAATCAGAAGTTTTGCTCCATTGTCGCTTCCTAGGGGTTATAGAAAGGGTAGTCATCAACAAGGGTGACCATAGCTCTGACTTGTTCGATACTGCAAGTCAGATGGGTCAGATTATCACAATGCTTCCTTTTTCTGTGTTTCCTTGCTTATTCTTTCCCTTCGTTTTTTTGGGTTCGTCATTACAACCTAGAGGGGCTACCTTAGAGACTGAACAATGCACGGCCCATATCTCAAGTCGTCACATGTTTAACTTTACAAAGAAATTCAAGGAAACGCTCGAGAGGTGTGCGCAGTGGTCTATCAATGCAAAGTATCATCATGGATAAGGAAACTGGAACAGAACTTGTGTAGACGAATCCGTCATTCAAAACTCACAAAGCTGTGGCTGATATAATAATATCAAAGACTAAAATGCGAAACCTCTAATAATGCTCTAGATATGTACAGATCTGGTACGCAGAAAGGTTTTGCAGAAACCCGCCCTCTTGAACATAGGAATGGGTAGCTTAGTTGTAGGTGTAGACCTGCTCAGGACCGACATTGCCGTACTGACCGGAACCGAAAGGGTTGCTAGGAGTAACGGCCTGACCGTTGATGTTGCTAACACCAAACCAGGCGAGCTCACCAGCCTTGTCGACGACGGTCAAAACAGCATAGGCAGGAGCGGGGTCCTTGACGTAACCCCAAGAAACAGAGAAATCGCCGCAAGGCTGGTTGGAGAAGGATTCGGAAGCAGCGTTACTGCCAGGCATGCGAATCACAGTGCAGTGCTCGGTCTTGCCGTTAGCGACGATATCGAAGTTGTAGTCACATCCAGTATTGCCCTCACCGCAGTAGCGGTTGACGTTCTGAAGAGACCACTTCTTGCCATCAATCTTCTTTGGGTTTGAACCAGGAGCTGCTGCGTTGGTACCGGAGGCCTTGGGTGCGGCAGCTGACGTGGAAGCAGCAGGGGCAGAGGGTGAAGGAGTGACCAAGGTCAGTGTACTGCCGACCTGAGTGCAGACAGCGCCGGCGGGGTAACTGTGAGCGGGGTTGCATGCGTAGCTAGTAGCCATGGTGCTAGCAGCAGGAGTGACAAGACTCAATGCACCGGCAGTCGAGATGCACTTAGCGCCATTGGGGTAGCTGTGAGCAGGATTGCAAGCGTAGCTGGCAGCAGTGGTGCTGGCGGCAGGAGTGACAAGGCTTAACGAGCCAGCAGTGGAGATGCACTTGGCGCCATTAGGGTAGCTGTGGGCAGGGTTGCAAGCGTAGCTGGTGGCTGTGGTACTGGCAGCGGGAGTGACAAGGCTCAATGCACCGGCAGTGGAGATGCACTTGGCGCCATTAGGGTAGCTGTGGGCAGGATTGCACGCATAGCTCGTGCTGGAAGGAGCTGCGGTAGTCTTGGGCAGGTTGGCAGTCGCACTGGCACAATACTCGCGGTTGCGAGCGTTGTCCTCACCAACACAGGCGGTAAGTGTGCAGGAGCAGGCGACCTCAGGGATACCAGCAGCGATGCATGACTTGTAAGCATCCTGGCAAGGATCGGCCTGTCGGCGAAGTGCAGGAGAGGCAGAGACAGCGGAGGTCAAAGCCAAGATAGAGATGAGTGACTTAGACAACATGTTGATGATGACGCTGATGTTGCTGTGAATTATTTATTCGAGGGTTATGTCGTAGTGATAGGGTAGATGTGATGAGAAGATGCGAATTGATTATGGAATAAGAATCTCCAGAGGATGACTCTAGGTCTCTTATATGTCTTCCTGGTCTTGCTTCCAAGATATGAGTCTTGCGTGTATGACAGAAGCCCAGAGGTTTCGGTCAATCATCGTTACGGTGTCTAAGGCTTTACGATGCCACATTCGAGCCAAGTTCTCGTACAACAGAGATCGCCTCCACATCTGCGCTCTGCCCTAAGACGATCTCCTCGTGACGCGCAACGGCGCCGAGAAATCCTACAGATCGTTCTTGTGGTGCTCTATTGTACAAGGCGTAGTCCAGAAGCTTGACATGTCTTGCAGCCGCAAGAGGCGTTGAAACGGTTCACCAAAATAGAAAACTTCTCTGGGGTTGAACGCACGCTGTGTTATTTTTGGCCATGACATCAGACCGTTTGTCTAGTCCTTAGGGCTCCTCGTGCCCTCTCCGTATTATTTGAGGTCGGTTCGTGATGTAATCCGAGGTTGATTCGTATTCTTCCAGGCAGGGTAATCTCGTTCCACTGAGGATGAATTTCAAGGCAGATCACGCGACAACAACTTCGGGAAGTGCACCTTCCAGCACACATGTCCTTGTCTGTGTCGAAAGCCAGACCGCTGTCGTTTCTAACAACATTGTCATCGTACGGCGCCGTCAAAATGCCCATAGCATCGCGATGGTCGCTGCATGCGTCCGACTCTAGCGTCTCGACATCTCGGATCTGTTCATTTGAAACTGTATTTTCCAGCCTACTTTGGAAGCACTCCCATACAGTGCCAACTGGCGTGCTCCAATGTCGATAGTGTCCCCAATGTGCTGCCGGACTCTTTGACACTCTTGCTACCCCTGAGCAGCTATGCCAGAGCAATGGAGCAGCACATGCAAAGCTCGACTCCCATCTGATAGACAGTCCCTAGCAAAGGTACGGATAGGCATAGAAGGAGTTACCTGGTGCGACGTGCTGGACCAGAGCTTGTTTCCCACAACGTTGAGCTTCGCTATCTTACCGGCCGAGGGCCGTATCTGGCCTGATCAATTATGGTAGCAGTTCCAATTCAAAGATTGAAGGATGGTAGCTATCGGAACAGTCAATAACGAAGACATAGCCTCGCATCCGAGGTACTTTCAAGCTTGTGTTCGAGGGCGAAGGTCTTTTTCCACGACCTGCGATTGCTACAATTCAGTCACAAGACTTGTCGTGTGGTCTTCAAACACTGTGTTGGGGCCTTCAAACGTACCGACCCAGAAACAGGAGTTGTCCGCGTGACGATGTGATCCGTATGAGAGTGAAGACTTGGGGCTTTGCCTATACAGGCTCACGCCTGTGATTTCCTAGATCCATGCCTCTCTTTATGATCGCTCTGGTAAAGTAGGGAGGATATTGTCCATGAGTAGAGAGATCACCCTGCAGGTGATAGGAACGTTTAAGTAGCTCGGAGACCGAGTTTCGAACCCTGTTGGCACCTTTGGTCGTTCGTAGAGCCTCTCGGATGAACGAAACGTCCCGATGACCCCAGGAACAAGATTTGAAAAAGTAGAGGAGCAGGTCAAGCGATTCCAGATGAGGTGTGTAAAGATGGAAGTCTGAGAGGTAATCTGCGACGACGCTAATGATCTCTTCGTCGGCATGCACTGGATGATGCTTTTTCTGGAACCAAGAGTCATTCAGAGTCCAGTGTTCGCTAATCGGCGAGCTGTAGTCGATGTGGTTCAACCAAAGCAAAGCCCCATCATCATTCAACCACAGTTCCCGAACCGATCTGGGAAGTGATTCGTGGAGTCGTGATGCTATGTTTCTTTTGTCTGTAAGGAGCTGCAAAGGAACATGCAGAGTATGCAGAGCGGGAAAATCCTGGAAAGACATACTGCGAAGGCACTGATTCCACTGTGCTCGCGGGGGCACGATATGTAGATGTAGTACTTGCAGTGTGTTTCGGACAATGCGAAGGGCTCGCTTGAGGACATCCACATCAACGAGCTTTTCAAGTAGAGTATCTGGGCTGTCGCAATCAGGTTCGGGCATAGCGTCTTCCCAGTCTTCATCTGGCGATCTGGTCCAGTAATCATACTTTAATGATTGCAGGCCTGGGCAGGCCATGAGCAGGCGGCACAAACTATGCTCGTTCAGGTAGGTATATGCTAGGGTCAGAGAAGAGAGTCTCGGCCCTACTGATTGTCGATTAAGAATGGATTGCAAATAGTCGTCGGTAATGCTCGGTATGTTTAGTGACACATGACGTACTGCCGGAAGCAGCATGCATAGAATTTGAGGAGCGTACAACGCATGATTGAACGGCGCCTTACCTCGGCCCATCCAGACCTTGTCCCTGATCGCACCTATCGAGATGGTATGTAGCTTTGGTAATAGCTTTGAGAGGTGTGAAGCAGAACGGAATCCTAGAGCATTTTGAAGACCTGGCCCAAGATCTAATTGCGTGAGGTTTGGAATGCAGGCAAGAACGATAGCTGCAAAAGCAATGGGATCTCCGGCGTCAAGTCTCTCAAGCCAGTCCACAGGTGATGCGGAGTCTCGGGCACCAAGCACAGGCCGGAGATGAGATTTGTCGTTGAGGGAAAGACACGTCTGCTCGGGACTTGTCCAGACAGATCGGGGCAACGGCCCAAGGAGACGGAGATGCAAGACCAGACGTGCTAACCAAGGGGATGATAACAAGGTTCGAGCCAGGAGATATAGTGATGGGAACGATCGATCATCGCCAACAGGCTGTGCAACACAAGTGACACTAGAGCGGCCACTGTGTCTTCGCGGGATTCGAAGTCCAGAGATAGGCGCACGCAGATGAGTGATATGGTCACAAAAGCCCAGATCCTCGCAAGGGCAAGGATCGAGAAGGAGGCTATCGAGCCCACGATCACACATGACTATAGGCCGACGCCAGGTAAGGTCGACAGACTAATACATGAGTGGTGTGACATGAGCGTGCCATGTCTTGGAGACTAAGGCGCAAGACACAAGCTGATTGGGATGGACGAGCGAAAAGATGTGGCGGAAAATCTCTGCAGGAAGGTTCGTTGTGTTCATGGCGGCAGTCGGACTGGGAGACATTACAGTTGAAGAAAAAAGGGACTATTTAGCAAGGAGAATTCTGAGTCGCCAGCTGGACAGTGTACGTCTCGTACATACCTGGCTTTGTCCGTTGCAAAGAGAAGGAGCGCGAGTCAGCCTAATCATAGTGTTGGAGGCGGCCGTAATGGGGAAACAGGCCCTTGCGGATTACAGGTCAGACCATCCAGTGCGAGCGTTTCAATCAAGATGCAATATCTGTTATGTGATAGCTCGATCTGCCTGAGACGCACTTTGCTATACCTAGAGTACTGCTACTTCTAAGACGATGTAATACTCCTAACGCTAAGATGACACACTACTCGCGAGATGACGCGGTGGCGCGGCTAAGTCACGGATCGTGTCGCTTTTTGGAGTGTACGACGCCGAAGCGGTGCGACACATAACACAATAATTTCACCACGCTTTTTTGAATGTATACAACTACCAGTGGTGCTTACAATGTCGACAGCATGTATGATTGAAGTGGCTAGCTGCCTAACAGATGTGGACTTAGCAGATCATTTGTCGAATCACGTGCAGTCGCCACCTTCCTCTACAGAATCCAATGCTGCTGCCTAGCTGTTCAGTGTGACATTCCCGAATTTGCCATCCCCTCGCTTATTGCACATATCGCATACTGTTCAACCTCCAGCATGCCCGGCTTCGGGCAGACCCAGCCTAGTACCATCGATCTCACTGTCATCAACACCTGTGTCGAGCGCAGACATGACACTTTTGTCGCCCTTCATAACGTAGTCGTCGACGGTCCTCCCAGAGTGCTTTTGAATCGGATTATTTCACACATCAAGGCCGGTTGCTACAGTATCATCAGCCTGATCATCGGCGGGCCTCAGGATAATCATCGTGCAACTTGTGTTGCTGTCATATCTTCTACCCTTAGCTGTACAGAATTGCGCAGACGTGGCTTTGAGTGGCACGACCTCTTACTCGCAGATACGGCAGCTGTTACAGACAAATCGAACATCTCTCCTCTCATGCAGCATGAATTGGACAGCATTGAAGAACAAGTCAACTCAGACACATCCATCAGCTTGGTGCGTGTGGACTTTGTGAACTGTCACTGGTCGTCCTCCTTCGACATCATCAGAGGCGGTTTTCACAACAAGACGATCGAGCGCGCTCTTATACTCGTCAACGACGCTATCCAGGCTGGTTGTTTCAAGCTCGAGGCGCTTTCGGCCGTGCGAGACTGGTGCACAGTCACAATCGATACTGATCTCACCAAGGAAGAACTGCGCGCCAAAGGGTTTAGATGGCATGGGATACAGGCAGAGGATGTTCCTGACGAAGACGTATGTATAGTGATCCCAGGCTGGTCCCGAGCGGATGATGGCTGGGAAGATGAGAACGGCAATTGGGTCTCGGAACAGCGGGAGTGGAGAGACTTGTAACAAGGCGGTGTATCAGTCAATTCATCTATTGATTGAATCAGGGCTAAATAGAGGTCGAAGGAGGCTCTACCGCCCACGCATCATCTTCAATACTGGAATATGGAACGCACTCCGAACATCGCGATCGGTGCAATGAAGATCCAATCAATTCCTGAAAGCTCTTTCGTTACTGCTGTATCAGTTTGGAACGATGACACCTTTGACACAGGCGAATATTTCTACGACGAACGTCGATCTGCTTTCTAACATCTAGCTTGTTGACCTGTACATTCATTTCGTTCAACAAAATTTCCTCTGGCCAGCCTTGATAGCCCTGGGTGGTTTGTGTGTGCAATTACAGTGAAACACTACCGCTATCTACCTGGAAATGGCTCTCGCTTGTCTCAACTCTGCTGCCTGGATGGAGTAGTGCTTTACTGACCGTACCCCGATTTTCATGCTAATCTTGACTTGCTGGGAGTGGTCTAGGATTGTAGTGGCTGCACCGAGGTTGCCTTCTTTGCATGCTGCATCTGTAAAGCTGACCTGGTAAGGAATTCCTGCTACCGTTTGGTTGACAGCCTGTGTGCTTTCCTCTCGGTCTATGTTGATGGATAGTGCTGCAAAAGGTGACGGTCTCCAGGGCGGGGGAGGGCGAGTATCGACCTCTGCTAGTCCTTAGAGCTGGTCCTGTCTGAACGACTTTAACCCTAAGTGGAGTGGGCTCAGAAAGGTCGTTGTCTAAGCGAGGTTTTGTGTCGCTTTCTGTATAGCCCTACGTGCAGGGTGATATTCTGGTAGTGACTGAAGGCCAGAGATCACCATATTGTGTTTCAATGATAGAACAAGAGATGCAGTCAATTATTGAGGCAAAGCGGCCAGGTGTTGGTCCTTGGTTGTAAGGATAAGGCGTCTTGCACCCGTCGTCTTCTTGATAACCATCTTCGCAATCATCTCGACGCCGACACACCACGACCACTCTTACCAAACTACACTCGCGAAGCCCTGTCCTGAACTGCGAGCAGTCGTGGGAAGTGTGGTGACATGCTCAATTATCGAAAGGTGAAAGAAACTGTTCAAGATTTTGTGGGGGCGTGCCGTGTGTTCCGAAACGGCCGCATGAGCACAAGCCCCTAGAATGGACATATCGACCAATAGATATTCTTACAATGAGCACAAAACTCGTGTTGAATATGGCTTCGGATGCACTTTCAGGCTGCAGAAATACCGCAGAAGCAGGTGATTCCAGTGCGGTGTCGACACTAAATAATGCCTTATCTCATCATCGTAGTACCGAATCGGCCGAGAGGCGTAACGCTTAGATGCTACTAGATTATGCACACATCGGTGCCCACACCCAGAAGCAAATACCTTTAGAGCTTGCATCATCCGCAACAAACCTGTCCACCTGCGGACATGAGAATTCCTCGGCATTGTCGTCTGGCATCGACACGGTGCACCCACGTGTAACGCTAAGGCAGGCTCTTGCTCAACACAAGCATCCATACAAGCGGGACAGAAAGCTTCAACAAGGCTTGGTTTGCTGAAGGTTGAGCTTATCAGCCCTTGGCGAATCGGAGATCTCCAACCAATCCCGTGTACACTCTCCAGATTCCTGGTCAGATGATCTTTCCTTCAGCTTTGCAGAGACATCTATACTTTGTTACGCGTCCAAAGACACGGGTCGTGTGGCTTGCCGTCGATATGGCATATATATTGCGAACTCTGTCCCTTGTTGCTCAGATTTCCCACTCAGATTTCCTGCATTAGTCCCTTGGCTCTGGATCGTCAACCAAAGCATAACCATGACGATCAAGAATATTCTCCGCCCAGGTGCTCTGCAACCTTCCATTGAGAAGTCCGATGTTGCCGAGCGCGTCAACGAAACGCCCGTTGAAGTTTCCACAAAGACCTGGTGGCAGCGACGCGCCCCCGTCATTGCTTGCGGTTCCGGACTCTTTTCCGATGGCTATCTCAATGGAGTATGATCAACTTCATGTCGCCAAAAGCACCTTTCTGACATACTCTAAGGTTATCGGGTCGGTGAATACCATTCTCAAGAAACTCTACAAGCAAGAGTACAAACACAGCAGTGCCCAGAGCAATATCACTTCGCTCGTCTTCGCTGGTGAGGTCGTCGGCATCATTATTTTCGGCTACACCTCTGATCGCTTCTCTCGCAAATGGTCAATTTTCGCTTCTACCGTCATTTTGGTATGCTTCTGGGAATGAAGCCACAACGAGAATTCACTAACTCTCGCCAGTTCGTCTTCGCTGCCCTAGCTGCCGGCTCGTACGGTGCTCATGGTAGCATCAATGGCATGCTATCTGCACTCGCAGCCTATCGCTTCCTTCTCGGTATTGGTATCGGTGGTGAATATCCTGCTGGTTCTGTTGGCTGCTCTGAAAGCACCGGCGAGCTGGAGTCTGGTACTCGTAACAGATGGTTCATCTGGTTCACCAACTTGGCAATCGATGCCGGTTTTGTTGTCGCTGCATTCGTTCCCATGGTCGTAGTAAGTGATGCTGAGTCGCGCCTGCATATAGCTCAAGCTGATCGCCCGTACAGGTACTTGCCACTGGTGAGGACCATCTCCGTGCCGCTTGGCGCATCATGCTTGGGATTGGTGTCATTCCTCCACTGTCTTTGTTCTACATGCGGTACAAGTTGCAAGAGCCTGAAGCATTCAAAAGAAACACCATGGCCAAGTGCAAAACCCCTTGGAAGCTCATCATCAAGAAGTATTGGTTCCGTCTGCTTGTCGTCTCAACTATCTGGTTCATCTACGACTACTCGTCATACGCCTTCGGAACCTACTCTGCCCCAAGTGTCGATAATGTACTCGGCGCTGATGCACCTATGTGGAAGACTTTTGGCTGGAATACCGTCATCAACTTGTTCTATATCCCTGGCGCCTTCATTGGATCTTACGTTTCTGACTGGATCGGACCCAGAAAAGCGCTGGCTTACGGCGTCACTGCACAAGCCGTGGTCGGATTTATCATGGCCGGTTGCTACGAGAAGCTCGCTATCCCAAAGAACATCGGTGGGTTTTGCGTAGTCTATGGTATCTTTTTGTCGCTTGGCGAACGTGAGTCAATCAACAGACATCTGAATCATGAGCGATATGCTGACATTGTTACAGTCGGCCCTGGAGACAACATTGGTCTTATTGCCTCGAAGACTTCTGCCACCGCCGTTCGAGGCCGCTACTATGCCGTAGCTGCAGCGTTTGGCAAGATCGGTGCCTTCATCGGCAACTACCTATACCCCATCCTTGTAGCGGACGCAGGAACCAACACCATCAAGGGTAACCAGTACCCTTTCTGGGTCGCCTCATCTCTTTGCATCTTAAGTGCTTTCCTTGCTTTCTTCTGTTTGCCCGAGATTGAGCAAGACACTATCGACCACGAAGACGCCGCTTTCAAGGGTTACCTTCTCGAGCACGGTTGGGATGTCTCTCGCATGGGTCTTGCTGGTGCTGGTACCTCTTCAGAGTCTGATGCAGAGAGCTCGGGATACAACGGTGGGAAGAACGACCACTGATTGTTCGTGTATGATCAGGGTTTTACAAGCAGCGAAGTCCGGGGCTATCTCGGAAGGTCATCGCAGCATTGTGTGTAGACATTTAGACACGCTAACAAGTGCCAAATGCAATCCATCGTAGAAGAGGTGAATGCTACACATCACTGGAAAAAACCATTCGGACTGCTTATCTTTGCCCGCTTGCAATCAGCATTGAACCCCGTCTGCATCTTTGCTGTAGCTTTTTCGCTCGGCGCGGTGGCGCTTCCTGGAAATTGCTATCGTGCCATGACATTTGCCGCTAAGTCCACCTAATCTTATATCCGTACCGCAACCTTCCCCCTCTTTAACCAACCCTTTTAACCCTCTCAAATAGAAGATCAACAAACAGACCGGTCGACCAGATCATGGCCCCGCCTTTCGCTGACCCACCCCCTTTCGACAACAGCGGTCATGGTCCACTCGCTGTGCCTGGTTTTGGATTTCCCTTGGAGATAGAACTGTATCCAGAGGATCGATTTACTCATGGCGTACGCGAGTGGTACGAAGAGCCAAACATCACAGCCAGGGAGCTTGCCATGCTTTCTTTAATGGACGACATTACCGACAAAGCCACCTGGTCGACAGATGTCTTCGACGACAAATTTGTCTTTCAGTTGGGCCAAGAAGCAATGCGTCGCGATCTGATCAGTCCAAAAACTTGGGACTGGTGTCTCTGGGAATTGCAAGACAAGGCTCGTATTTACCAAAGTACCGGTCGTATCTTGGTCTACAATGTTGGAGTTGTCATATCCAAATCAGACCTCATCGTGGACAGAGCAACGCGGACCATCCTTCGAGACGAGCTCTTGGACTTAACATCACCCCTGTCTGATACCGCTGCTAAGAATCTCACGTTCGATTCTGCTCGGCAAACACGTAGGCTCGTTGATCCTCTTATGTATCCACTCATATACGGCAAGTCGAGGGTCTTGGCTCAAGAAGAAACAGTATCCCTCAACGACATGTTCCAGCACATAAGCAAATGCACTATTGCTCCAGACATTCCTGTCACAGGTCGTTATCTCCTCCTCGGTACTAATTATTATGGCCTCAAATGGGAGGAGCAAACCCGACGGGGTTCAGCATGGTCGACAAATTACCAACGATTGCCCTGTGAAGTCGACTTTCTGGATGGCCTTAGCACAGATGTTCGCATTACCTCATATATCAATGGCCTGCATCCTCGGCATCAAAGTCTATACCATGCTATTGAGAAGCTTATCTCGGCTTCCATCGAACCTTGGAATGACGTCTTGATCAAACAGGGTCGTGGACGCTTTGCAACTCGCATCAAGACGTATGGCGTCTCATATGAGCCTCCGCAGCCTGATCTCGCACGCTTCCGTGAAGCAGGAAGGCAACCTGGAAGTGAGCTTTACTATGCTGCGATTGAAGAAGCCAAGGCATACTGTACCCAACCAGACGACTTCCCATACGATTCTTCAGATGACGAAGATCTTTTCTATTGGCTTAACGGAAATCTGCCTGACGACGATTGGGATGCGTGGTGTAGATCCGGTAATGACTTGTCCAGACCGGTAGACAGAAAGCACTGGCGGCTTTATCACTTTGTGCACCCCGAGCCAGGTACGGCGTACACCTATGAGCAGTGGAAGTCTGGCCAAGCATGGGAAGCCATCGAAGGGAAAGTGTCAAACGGCCACGGACCTGCAATAGAGGGTGAAACAGCGCAGGCCCCCCATGAGGCATACAGGGTTGCTCTCCAAGAGTCTTTTCGGCAGAAGGGACTGCAAGTCATAGTCAAGATAGACAGGATCGAACTCAATTCCGACGAACCCAGTTTTCCAGGCAGCGACTGGCATATCGAAGGCTTACATAACGAGCATGTTGTCGCCAACTCCATATACGTATTCGAAGAGGACAACACATCAGAGCCTCGCATCGATTTCCGTCAAGAAACAAGATGGATGGAGAAGGGAGATTTCGACCACAAACGTGACCTCAAACAGTTCCTGCAAGTGTTTGCTGTACCCTACAAAGAACAGATACTCAAAGGATCTCTAAGCCCGCCTCCTGCGTTGCAAAGACTGGGATCTGTTGGTCTTCCTGTGCATCGACTGCTCGCTTGGCCGAACGTACTTCATCATCGGATCACGCCATTCGAGCTAGTCGACAAAACCAGATCCGGTCATCGGAGCTTTCTCACGTTGTCGCTTGTGGATCCTCACTATCGCATCTGCTCGACCAGAAATGTGCCTCCCCAAAGGCATGATTGGTGGGCAGAGGAAGCCCTATCCGCAGCCCTGCCAGCAAATGTCGACGTAACGCAGGAGCTCGTCGACCACATTGACTCGTTCACCGATGACTGGCCCATGGACTTGGAAGAAGCAATACAGGTCAGAGGAAACATGGCCAAAGAGCAGAAGGATCACGAATATGACATACTGAACCGTCCTTCCCATAAGTACGATTTCAACGTGGATGGTTTAAATGATGGTGATTTTCCACGTTTGCCTAACATGCAACTTGGAAGTTCATAGTTGGTCGGTTTTTCTTTGACATGCTTCCAACTCAATCGCTCGTCCCAGTTCTCAACTCTGCAAAAGTGGTATCAGTCAACCGATCTGCAAAGGATTGATGTTAGAGGCTGATTGCTATCTCTGCCTTCGGATTTCTGTCCCTGATCTAAATAACTCCAAAGGCAAAACTTCGCGATGACATAACATCGTCACCATATCAGCGCCTCCTTCTTGCTACCACAGCTAATACCCTCACAAATCTCGATATCTTCCCGACTAACCTTATCCTCTACCTCCCTTCTTGCCGGCCAGATCTGCTTCCCCTCTGCTTGCTCCCTCCTCCAATGAGCACCCACAACTTCCCTAACAGTCTGTTGGAAGAACAGCGGCGCCTTCTCGTATCTAGGATGGAGTTGACCATTCACAAACACACCAACATTCAGGTTCTTCTGTGCTTGGTCGCAAAGAACTTTATCTTCCGCCATGACGCGAGCGTACATTGAGGAAATGAGGCGGAAATCCTCCTCGGAGGAATGTTTGTTGCGGTAAATCTCGTAGTTCATCGTCGATTTGAGAGGGCCGGAGGGGAGAAACTTCTGAACCATGATGAAGTGTGGGCTGTAGCGTGTTACAAGAAGTAGACATGATGGGATATATTCAGAAGACTCACGAGACTGTCATGGAGGTGTTAGGAAAGTAGTATGTACTGGCTACACCGAGTCCCTTTGCTGCTTGCTCAGGAGTGGAGATGCAGTGGTGTTCGATATGGCCGTCCTTAAGGTCAGAGTCGAAAGTCTCGAGGTTGATAAAATCAGGGATATCAGGGTGAGTGGTTGGACAATGGTAGCATTCGTTGAAGTTGTCTGCAAGGATCTTCCAGTTGAAATCGCCTTCGATCTCGTAAGTGTGGTCGAGCTCGTAGTTGTCAAAGTTGAATTCGCTATATCTTCCTTGCCTGTCGACATTGTCGAAATGCTCCTCCCAAGGTACTTCCGGAGAATCCTTGGCGTCCATATTGATCCAGATGAAGCCGTTGATGTCGACCTTGACGTGGATACTGAAGAGGTTGTTTGAAGACTTCTGATAGCCTTCTAAGTCTTGATATCCAGGAGCTTTTGCAAGCTTCCCGCTCAACCCGTAAGACCAGCCGTGATATCTGCAGGCAAGGATCTTTACGTTGCCCTCATTCTTCTCCAGTATAGGATAAGCGCGATGTCTGCAGACGTTGTGGAAAGCATTGACACATCCAGTGCGATCTCTGTTGATAATGACATCGTATCCTGCGATATTGAAGCGAAGAAAGTCGCCAGCGTTCTTAATACGAGAGCTGTGGGTCATGAAGAGCCATCGGCGAGCGAAGATGGCTCGTCGCTCAAACTCGTACATCTCAGGAGAAGTGTACCACGTTGCGGGTAGAGATCTGACTGGAGACTGTTGGGCAGACAAAGCATGCAGGGTCTTGCCAGAAGATGCTTTGTCTCCGCCAAAACCGAAGTAACTCAGGTAGGCAGTCATAGTGGTTGGATGATAAGAGATGAAGATACGTGACGTATGGTAGACTCGAAAAGAGTGTTATCAAGATGTGAGTGGGCGACATCAACCTTGGCTCATGAGATGGAAGATTTAAGTAAGAAGAGCTCTCCAATATCCGCCTTCAGCCTTCGATACTTGATTGGCCACAAGAATTACGAGAACATGCTTTCTGTGTGCCTCGAAGATCTAGTGCTGTCTCTTGGACATATGGGAAACCATTCCTGCTTCAGGAAAAGACACACGCGCAACTTACCATGGGTAGTCATAAGACTGGGAGTTGAAGTGTACTTTGGGAAAGAAAAGATAGCAGCCACATGGAGTAAGGTGTACATGCGGCTACGCTAACTTGTGAATTCTGCCACTAGTCAGTGGGGAAGGATCAAAGGTGGGGGTCGACTGAAGAGAACAATAAGCTTTGGTCACTAACAGCAACGCTCTTGCGCTGACCTAGAGTTTTCTGCTGTATCCCTCGCTGTTGGATTCCTTTCTGTATCTCTGCTCAAGGAAAACAAGTCTCGAAGGGTGACCTGATAGATTGGGTGTGACCACACTCTGACATGCGTGGAGATAGATCCACACGGACACTGTTGGTGTATGTACTGTTTAGACTTCGCTGCCAAGATGTCGTGAAATCACATATATCAGATTGTGGAGCTACAGTTGACACCAAGCAAGAAGCTGAATAGCCGAGATCCCTAATACCCTCCGGATACTCTGTACCGCAGCTCACGCATGACCGCGAACGCTGTGTCCTGAGTTCGAGCAACCGCGTCCTTGTTTTCCTCAGCTCTCCGCAAGATGTATAGAAGACAGTCGCGAAGGCTACCCCAAGCAGTATACTGGTAAACACCGAGACGAGGAAAAACATTCGTGCTATCCATCTCTGTGAGATGTCTGCTAGATTCCCCCTTCTTCGCGATACCAATTTTGTTGACCAGATCCATAGACACTTCGTCGGCCATGCCCATCAGTTGCGAAAACGTCAGTCCGCGAATGTGCGACTCCGATAAGTCATTTTGATTGGGAGCAGTTTGTGTGGTGGTGAAAATGTCGAAAGCTTTGCAGACACTTTGAGCATTGTGAGTGGCGAGCATGATGTCGACCTTCCAAGGCACCATCTCATCTTGCTGTAATAGGAATTGTACGGCGGCGTCGTAAGCCTCGTCAGTCTGCCGCTTGGAGACGTGTAGAGATTGTTTGTCTAATTCTGTGTGGAGATAGGCACCTCGCACCATCTTGATGCCTAGTACGTAGCCATGCTTGACTGAGTGATCCAGGTGTAACTTCAACTTGTCGATATTGGACCTCAGATACCTGTCAAGTATTAGCTGAATGCTTCGCGTACGATCGGGCGATTCTCACATTTGATAAGTGTTCAATACTAACGCTCTGGATGCAGTATTGAAGCTGGCCATGATCTGCTATAGTATATATAAGTAACTCGACAGACAGTGCCGTAAGGAAGACTTACCAGAGCAACGCAGTCGATGGCCTTTTGATACGTTGAAGATTCTGCATCAATCAAGATGCGTACCTGTCGCTTCTCAGCTGCAGCGCAGATCTTGTTCACCTGAGAGACATAGTATTCCATCTCAAGGGAGTAGGTGTTGATCGCTTCTTCCAGTGAATGAGACCTGTAAGCGGCCGAAAAGTCGGACAAAAATTTGGCTGCCGCTGTGCCAGCGCCAGTAAACCGCAGACCGACATAATCCCCTGGCTCAGCTTGTTGCACCGATTTAAGATTGTTCTCGAGCCATTCCTCACATTGAGCATCGCCGACTACTGATCCAACGTTGGCATCCATGGTTGGTTGAGCCTCGCGAGCATTTGCCAAAACAATGCCGGTGAAGCCTATGCGACGAAGCTCCCGAGTCTTGGTCAATATCTCATCCTTACGGCAGCCAATGCAGAAGTTGTCGTAAAGCAGTTTTTTAAAGGTCCATCTCAATGGATTTATGGACTCGATCGTATCAACGTGCTTCTTGGTCATGCGAATAAGGAAAGCCAACACTTTCGCAGGTACAGCTGTGGCTGACAAGACTACAAGCGATCGCACGAGTTTGGTAGTTGGTATGGCTTGAAGAGTACGTCCGGACGGCTTGGTAGGCGTATCTGATCGCAGTCTGGAGGTCAGGAGCGTCGAGTCCGGTCTTAGGACGCGCAGCTGTGTCTTGCCATGAGAAAAAGTTCGTCCGCCACGTATCGACGCTGTGACATGGACTCGACCTGTCCTGAGAGAAGAGCCTGTGTAGTTCGTTCGTATGTATGTCTGCATCTTGCCGATTCTGACTCAAGTTGATGCAGTATAGACTTGGATGTCATCTGGAAACCAGACTTCCAGGTTGATACATCTTGGGGCACATCGCATTGCCTTTCCTAAAGTCGCCAAAAGATCCAGCTCCGCTGGGTGATATCAACCAATCCAGATTATGGTCCGTCATGGTCAGGTGTGACATGATGCAGGTGCGAAAGAGAGTGGTGAGCCTTTGTAGGTTTAAGAAAGACGGCTAGCGTAGCCGCTGGACCCTGAAAAGCACCCCGCTTTCTGCGGCTCCCCGTCAGCTCTCCAGCGTCGCTCCTATCTCCATCAGGGCTTCCATCTTCACGAATTTTGATGGGCTGATGACACGGTCACACGTGGGTTTCTCGAGGTTAGCGTATGCGCCTTCACTCCCTGTGATGCATGTGCCAATCGAGAAAAAGATGAGAGACGTGCCAGCCCGGCGACACTGTTGCTCTCAGGTGCCTTCGCATCGTACTTTTCATCCAGTCTCTTCACCTTGAGATCAACTCGTTTCGCAACACAGCATGTTCTTGAAACAAGGCTCTGCTCCGAACATGCGAACTACTTTGCGGTCGCAAACTCATCAGCGAGTTCATGCCAGGGGGCCGGCCTCGAGGCCTCTTTCGCGAGCTGGAGTGGCTACCAGCGGCCATTTCAAGCTGCCTAATGCTCGCAACGAGGAGAACGTCAGTGACTGATCGACCACGTAACGTATGAGCGCTAAACGCCTATAGCTACACTATGCGAAGAATTCCTTCGAGAGGACTCGGCTCGACACAGTGTTGCGATCGTTGCGCTCGCAGCTTCCACTCCCTGTCCCGCTCCATATCTCAGGCCGCCTGAAGACAACACCCAAGACGTTGATATCGACTATGCCCTCGGAGCACGCTCAAGCATTTGCAATATCTAGCTCAGCAAGTGCGACAGATGTTCAGACGGCCATCAGATCAGCACTTGAAGCCAAGAAGTCCTGGCAAGCAACGCCCTTCGTAGATCGGGCGGCAATCTTCTTGAAGGCTGCTGAGCTCGTGACTGGCAAATATAGGAACGAACTGGTAGCGGCAACCATGCTGGGCCAGGGAAAGAATGTCTGGCAAGCTGAAATTGACGCGGCTGCCGAGCTTGCTGACTTCTTCCGCTTCAATGTGTCGTATGCTGAGGAGATCTACAACAAACAGCCAACCTTGAATGCTCCGGGGAACTTTGGGTAAGCATATGCGCCATATCATACCTCGAGAGCTCTATACTGACGTTATGCAGACGAACAGATTGGCGACCCCTCGAGGGCTTCGTTTACGCCATCTCACCTTTCAATTTCACCGCAATCGGTGGCAATCTCGTCTCCGGACCGGCCATCATGGGCAATGTTGTCATTTGGAAACCCTCTCCGACCGGGGTCTACGCCAGCTGGCTCGTCTATCAAATCCTTCTCGAGGCCGGTCTGCCGCCTAACGTTGTCCAATTCCTGCCCGGCGATGCAGAGACCATCACAAAGGCTGTTTATGAACACAGGGAGTTCTCAGCCTTGAACTTCACCGGCTCTTCGGATGTCTTCCGTGGTCTATATGCCAAGGCTGCCGATGGTGTTGTTAACGGTTTATACCGCGACATGCCCCGCGTGGTCGGCGAGACCTCTGGGAAGAACTTCCATTTGATACATAATTCGGCAGACATGGACAACGCCGTACGACACACTATTCGCGCGTCATTCGAGTACTCGGGTCAGAAGTGCTCTGCATGCTCTCGTGTCTACATACCTCAGAGTAGAGCTCAAGAGTTCCTTGACAAGATGAAAAAAGAGATGGAACCGATCAAGGTTGGTCGACCTGAGGATTATGAGAACTTCTTGGGTCCCGTCATCCATAAGGCCTCATTCGACAAAATTGTCAACATTATCGATAAGGCGAACGGTGATAGCAGGTTGCAGAAAGTTTTCGGAGGCTCCTACGACGGTAGCAAGGGTAACTTTATCCAGCCATCGCTATATGTCGCAAACACGCTTGATCATGAGTTGTTCGAGAAGGAGATATTTGGCCCTGTGCTTGCGGCATACGTCTATCCTGACCGACAGTTTGATCAAGTCATGGCCAAGATCGACATTCAAGGAGGTTTTGCCCTGACAGCAGCAATTTTTGCCAAGGATCGGAGTGTCCTCCGTCATGCTGAAGATACCTTACGATACGCAGCTGGCAATTTCTACCTGAATTGTAAGACTACTGGTGCAGTTATCGGTCATCAGTCATTTGGCGGAAGCAGAAGCAGTGGCACGAACGACAAGGCTGGAAGCGTACAAGCCTTGATGCGTTTCACGTCCCCTAGGACGCTAAAGGAGGAGATGATTCCACTACAGACTGTACTCTATCCTAGCAACCTCGCTTGAGCTGTATGTAGCGCCTAACAATCGACTTTGAATGTTCCAGTCGTTTGATGGAATCTGCCAACATCGCAACCCATTGGCTTGTATCCAAGCCCGTTATGGGATAGGCTTTCTCCAGAAGCGCTTACGCTAGCCGTCGGCGTTCCTTCCGTAGCGGGTACCGTCTTCGGGGCGAAGGTTTTGAGACGCGGCCACGCTAGCCACTACTTTTATCAGGGGCTTAGCATAAACAATGTTGCACTGCTGACGTCTGACGACAGATACTACAGATTCATGCGCCAGCGCTACCCAGCTGGAAATAGTAAGAGAAGAACCGGATTCTCTTGCCACATCAAGCACTGTGCGTCCAAGGAACCATCGACTTGGGAAAACTCCGTCATTGTTTATAGAGAGAGTGTCGACGCTTGTCACTTCGTCGTGGCCTTGAACATCAAAGTCGTTTGTCTTTGACACTGTCTTCGAGCTCCCGATGTCCAAGTCAGAACTGATCGCCGTCATCGGCGGAGGTGCTTGGGGTCTTTCTACTGCCCTTCATCTTTACCAGAACGGATATACCAACATCACAGTCTTTGAAACTGCAGACTCAATACCCTCACAATACTCGGCAGCCTATGATATCAACAAGATCGTGCGAGCAGAGTACGAAGACAGTTTCTATACAGATCTCGCTCTTGTAAGACATTGTGACCTGCCACTACTGTCCATGTGACTGACACAGTCAAAGCAAGCGATGGAAGCCTGGAAAGATCCATTGTTCGGCCCTTACTACCATGAAACTGGCTACATTGTAGCGACTTCTGGTTCTGCGCCCGCAAAAGCGAAGAACAGCCTCGAGAATGCCCTCGCATCAGTGTCCAAGCATCCTGTCTTTGCTCCTGGTATCGAAGCTCTGGCCAATGGTAACGAGTTCAAGAAATATGCTTGGCAGATTGCAGGACCGCTGAAAGGATTCACCGGCTACTACAATCGCCTTGCCGGATATGCACACTCTGCGAATGCACTCCGCGGGATCTTCCTCCATTGCGCAGCCCTGGGTATCAAGTTCGTGCTCGGCAGATCTGCTGGCACGGTCACAAAGCTTATTTACGAGGGACAAGGATCTGCTCGGAGATGCACTGGCGTACGCACAGCTGACAGGAAGACGCACCCTGTTGCGAGAGCGATGATTGCATCAGGAGCTTGGGGCGCTTCCCTAGTACCAGAAATGGGTCGTTTCGTAACCGCACGCAGTTGGTCCGTCGCTCACATACAACTCACCGAGCAAGAATGCGACTATCTCCGAGGTCTCCCGGTCATCAACGTACGTGACCTCGGGTTCTTCTTCGAACCAGATCCTGCAACACGTCTTTTCAAACTCTGCCCTCTTGGCGCTGGCTTCACCAATACTGATAAGACGGGCACATCTCTACCGCCAATGGATAGAATACCTCCACTTCAGGACTTTATACCTGCAGAGGATGAGATCAAGCTCCGCAGGCTAGTGGCCGAGATGTTTCCGTGGATGGCTGATCGACCGTTCGTCGACAAGAAAATCTGTTGGTTCGCTGATACCAGTGATTCCGAATACTGCATTGACTTCTTGCCGGATACAAACAATTCCGTTGTTGTGCTGTCCGGAGATTCCGGTCATGGATTTAAGATGATGCCAATCTTCGGGGCATGGGTGGTTGAGCTCTTGGACAGTGGAAAGCAAAGTATAGAACGATGGCAATGGAAGACTAAAGATGAGAGAGGTCAGTCATGGGGGGATAGTGTTAGCTGGCGGATCGGCAAGTCAAGAGAGTTGAGCGAACTCATTGGTGAAGCCAGAAGAGGGAATTCACAAGCTCGCTTGTGATCAGAATTTAGTAGCGTGATGTCGTCGACAAGAGATCATCACAACAAGTGTTCTCAATACCCACTGTAGCATTGTTCTTACTCAAGGAGTGCGTGACTATTTTTGGCAGTCTCACACTTCCACCTCTTCCCAAAGCAGTGTAGAGGGAGGCATGATAGAAAAAGAGGGAAGCAGGGACGTAATCAGCTGTTTCAGCGATGAATCAACTACCAAGCACGCCGGTACACCCAGTAGAGCATCGATGTAGAAATAGAGGTGGCAAGGGTGGAGAGGTAGCGCGACAGTCGTTCAGTGGATTCATGGTATCTGTCATACGGCAAGACGTTGAAAAATAATGCTGGCTATGAGGATTGGTTGAGTTGTTGTTCAAGGGCAATTTCTAGGGTAATGTGATCTGGCAAGACATGGATGACTGATCTCCGCGCAGTGTCTTCCTCAGGATGAGCGTCTTCGGTGTTCTTGGTGACAAAGAAGTTGACGCAACATATGAGCGACGATATGCTCAATGCGTCCGACTGCAAGTTATCAGATAACGGCTCGAACATTGAAGCAGTACATTGTCTGGACTCACCCCTTGTCTTCTTCAGGACAGCGCAAGCTTCCAGCCAAATGTCGTGATAAGCGTCTGCCAGTCGTGTCTTCGGCTAATGTTATCGTATCCGTTCAAGTCGCGACTTTGCCAAATCTGAGTTGTAACATTCCGGACCAAGATGATGTTACCTATCGGCCATTTTCTTTCCAGCGTGCGAAACATGTCCAGCACAATTTTTCGGTGCTCATCTTCCCAACTTGCGCATCCAGCGATGAACAGAGGCCACATAGGGAATGCTCGTCGTTGCTGATCTTCGTTTATCACCACGCGTAGAGCTTGCACCAAGTCGTTCTGCATCTGGATGAGGGTCGAGTGTGTGAGATTGATATCAAAACAGATCAGACGAAGGTATACTCTAGCAGCCAGTTTGAAGCATCGGCTGCTTTGTTCGATGTAAGTGTCTTGTGAACTGGTTACGAACACCATCTCCTCCAAGGCATCGTCAAAAGCCATCGCTGTTGTAAAGTACAGTTCATGTGTCTCTTTTGTAGCACCCTTATCAGCCTGGCAGTGGAACTTGATAGCCGATAGGGTCGATATCCTGTTGATTGTGTGGATATATTCAAGCGAGCAACCGATATTGTTGTCAATATTTTGCATCGCCACAGTGGGGACAGTATCGACCGTTTGCTCCAACATTGAATTTATGTTTCGAAGAAGCTGGGAAGTCATCGAGTGTTCTGCCATTACTTCTTCCCACGGGTATGTTCCTGGTGGCATGGTCGTTTCCAAGAGTATCCATCTAGAGCTGAAATATTGATAGGCGAATAGGGCAGCGTCGCGGCTAATAGATGACGCAAAATGGTCATGGATAGCTACAGCTCCGTTAAGATGTTGTAGCCATGCTGGACGAGATCCATTGGTGATCTCGAAAGAAGACAAAAGTACGCAGGTCAAGAGATTTTCCTCAGCGTCGCATGCGTTCTCCAGTGACTGCTGCAGCTGGTTGATTGCGTTTTCGTAGTAGATTGCTGCATTAGACACAAGGCGAAAGTGTTGACCATAGTCTGAGCTCGCCATCTCATTTGCGCTCAAGGCCAATATGGTGGAGAGTAGGGGTCCTCGTCGCGTACAAGCGAAAGGCATGATCAATGAGCGGAATGGATTCGCGTTCCCATTCACGTATACTCTGCTTGCGCTGATAACTTCGGAGTCTATAGAGGATATGAGCCTGCCAGAATATGTTTGTATTCCCGTATACATACAATACTGAAGTAGATGTCTCTCCGAAACATTCACGAGAGCATCACTGCCAGATAGCGGCCTCGAGATTTCTCCAAAGGTGCTGAGATTAGTAGCGAAAGACTGGATACTCAGTTCATTGTACGATAGACAAAGACGAGCAACTTCTTTAAAATGGGTGTTCACAAAGTGTCTTTCAGCCGATGCGTTTGGTAGGATGTAGTGGTCCAAGGCTAATGAAATAATAAATCGCTCACTGCGAAAACCGCTAGCATCAGGATAGACGCAAGACGCGCCAGATACTTGACAACGTTGGCAAATCGGCTTAACTTCATCACATCTCTTCTTTCGGCGTCGACATGTCAGGCACCCTGAGCGAGTGCGCGTGCCTAACATATCTGCGACTTGCGATAAATGGTGTAAGTAAGAGATGTGAGCTGCATGTTGTCATCTGGAAGCGGCTTCCGGAAATCGCCGCGCGTCCTCTAAGAAGCCGTTCGGTTCCTCGGTTCTAAGGTTCAGTTCTAGCTCCCAGGCTTACTAATAAAATACGTTAATCGATATAAAATAGTACTTGTTATACAGTATAAAACATGTTTATGACTTTACAAATTCAACTCTAGAGGACTCCGACGATCGCGCAAAGATTGACGCGTGCCGACAGCCGGGCAAGGAGATCCCCCAGCCAAAGAGAACTCCGACAATCACGCACGTGTCTGATCCCGAGAGCTCAAGACTTTCATATCCGTCCATAGTGGGCTACTTTGCTTCTTATCATTTGCGTCAAGAAATTATATGTCGCGTCTGTCATCGGGTGGGGGAGGATTCCAGCGCAGCGAGATTCACGTGTCGTACGTTCGCGAATTCTAGTGGCTGTGAGCCTTACTGGACGCGTGTATCGTAACAAAGAGGGATCATAGACATGTCCCGAACTGTGCAATATAAGTCGAGGAAGCAGGTGACGATCAGGGTTCGTTTCTGCCCTCCAAGCCCTCCAAGCCCTCCAAGTCATCCACCCATACCAAGCTTTTCTAGCATTTGTGCTTTGAGCTTGTTTCAACATGTCAAAAACTGGAACAATCGGAGTCGTGAACCAAGATAGCGACCCAAAGCATCAACTACCTCACACATCAACCGAGATGACTCATGGGAGCTCAGAGTCTGGAAACGCGGTAGATACCAGGACTGCCCGACAAAAGCTCAGCGACATTTTCACCATCTTCGCAAGTGGTGCCGCTCTGATCAGCGATGGTTACCAGAATAATCTAATGACAATGACCAATGTCGCATTGCGGAAGGAATTTCCAAAGCAATACACGTCTTACTACAGTACTGCCGTCTCGAACGCATTGCTTGTTGGTGAAGTCATTGGCCAAGTCGTTGTCGGGCTTACTTGCGATTACCTCGGTCGCAAGTTCGCAATCGTTGTCACCACCTTGATGATCGTTGTTGGCGGCATACTGGCAACTGCAGCCTCAGGAACGACTATTCAAGGAATGTTCTGGATGCTGATCGTCGCGCGAGGTATTGTTGGTTTCGGAACTGGAGGAGAGTATCCTGCGAGTTCAACTTCTGCGGCCGAAGCTGCAAATGAACAGAACCTGAAGCAGCGAGGTCCGCTGTTCATTCTGGTCACCAACCTGCCGCTATCGTTCGGCGGTCCTCTTGCCGTATCAATTTTCCTCATCGTCTTGTCTGCGGCTGGTAAAAACCATCTGGAGACCGTCTGGCGTGTATGTATGGGTATTGGATGCATCTTTCCATTGTCTGTCTTCTATTTCCGCATGAAGATGCTCAACTCAAAACTCTACCGCCATGGTGCCATCAAGAAGCGCGTGCCATACACTCTGGTTTTACGCTACTATTGGAAACGACTTCTCGGTACCTCTGGTGCATGGTTCTTATACGACTTCATCACCTTTCCCAATGGTGTCTTCTCGGCGACTATCCTCAGTGGTGTAGTCAAGAAAGGTCCCAACAATATCCGATCAACAGCCGAATGGCAATTGTTGCTTGGTGCAATCGCGCTGCCTGGTGTAGCGGTTGGAGCCTATCTCTGCAACCGCATTGGACGTAAGAACACAATGATGCTTGGATTTGGCGGTTACCTTGTCTTTGGACTGATCATTGGTTGTGCTTACGAAAGAATAACCAAGATTCTGCCTCTGTTTGTCATCTTTTACGGTCTGATGCAAAGCTTGGGCAACATGGGTCCGGGAGACATGCTCGGCTTACTCTCAAGTGAGAGCTATGCCACTGCGGTGCGTGGTACTTGTTATGGTATATCAGCAGCGCTAGGAAAGACTGGTGCAGCCCTAGGTACTTAGGCCTTTACGCCGATCCAGATTCATCTCGGAAAGAGATGGACATTCATCATTGCGGCCATCTGCGGAGTTGCTGGTATACTGGTGACATATTTCTTCGTACCAGATCTGAAGGGAGATGATCTCGCTCAGGAGGATGAAAAGTTTCGAGCATATCTTGTGTCTAAGGAATGGCAGGGAGAGATGGGTGAGGATGATCTCAAAGCTCTTGATGACGAAGGTGTACCACAAGATCTAGTCGAGAATGTGGAGAAAGCCTAAACGACTGCGTGCGAGTCAGATTGGGCAAGTTGCCCGGTCGCATCTCCCCAGTGAAGGCAATACCATAGCTGATACATAGTCAGATAGGAAGGTGTTCACAGCTGATCCGACTCGGAAGAGTATGATCAAGTGACCATTGTTCCCTCTGTTCTGTATACATGAGATGATCGCGATCCAATGCGGCATCCAACTCGCAGCTGAACAACACATACAAGCTACAGACACCTCACCACCACAAGGAACAGTATCTAGCCTGCATATCGCTCATGGCGACGGGTCAGGGTAAATGAATTCATCTCATCTAATCTCATCTCATGTTATCAATCGATCAATCAATTGTATTTTGGTTAGTTAATTTGTGTGAATATTTCTAGTTCTAAAGATAGAAATAAGAAAGAGAAATTAGAGAAAATTCGACATTTGTAGTAGAATTTTCTAGTGTTCGCTTTCTAGATTCTTTAGAATATATATCTATGAGCACCCTGCCTCATGATAAATTTGTCCACAGTATTCTGCTCTTGTTCACGCTCCAATCTTACTCTCTCCGCTTCTTCTATACCCATCGGCCAATTTTCGGTCTCAGCGTCAATTTGATAAATCAGTTCCGGCGGGAGGCCATACTTGGCCGCTCCAGTCGCATCAATTGCCTCTTCGACCCACCAGTCGTGTCGTTGTGGTGGTACATTCCTTGTCGAGCATATTCGATAATGAGGATCTACTAGATGTAGAGATATGAATTTGCAGTGTCCTGACACGGTGGGATCAAGCAGCTGAATG
>SWBL01000511.1:0-25874 GCA_024195585.1 Aureobasidium sp. EXF-3400
GGCATCCCGTCCGCTCTGCCATACATAAGCAGTTGAACGGCAGATTAGTACTACGGTGGGTGACCACGTGGGAATCCCTGCTGCTGTACGTTTTGCTCCCATAACATAGCCTCATCCTTTTGCCTCCGTATGTGTCTGGACGACGTCCATCACACGCAACATCCTATTCTTGGGCATTTAGCCGTAGAGCTAGCCGGTCTTCCCAGGCTACATCTTCCCCGCACACGCATCCATATCATCCTACCACTATTTACTCCGTGGCTCATCCCTCGAGGCCATCTTAGCATCATGCAGCAGTCGATGCCCCTGCCTGCGGGGTTGAGGCTGAGTGACGGCTGAAAGGCATACCGGCAAGGTCAAGTCCTATAAGTAGAGAGATGCTGTCTGGAGTCAAGTGCTATCATCCATCTGTATTTCTCACTCCGAGTAGACAAGCAGCCATGCTGTCCAGATCACCCTTACTACTCACGGCTCTATTGCCTGTTCTTGTCAGCTGTCAGATCCCTGTGGAGAACAATGCTTTAGGTACACCGAACCTGGTCCACAATGGAAGCTTCACCAAAGGAACCCCCGGATGGACGTCCAAACCATCGGGCACAGTCCAGAATGGTATGCTCTGCGTCATTGTTCCTGCAAACATTACTGCCAATGCGAGCTATATTCAGACCGCCCAGAACTTCACTCAGGTCAAGAACGACATCTACTATCTGAACTTTACCGCCTACGCTGCTCAACCTCTCAACATCTGGATACAGACTAACGGTTACGATCCTTCTGCTGGAGGCGCTCCTGTCGACCCGAACCTGAATACCACCCAAGTCCCTTTGACAACAATTCCAGATCCGTTCTCGTTCATCTTTTCACCGGCCAATCAGGAAAACAACTCTACGTTGACATTCTTCCTTGGCGGCGGGAGCAAAATCGAGAACGAAATTTGTATTGGTGATGTGTCCTTGCATCGTATCAATCGCTTGCCGTACCACCAAGACACTGGAAGGTCGATCAAGATCAACCAGCTTGGATACTTACCAAATGGTCCAAAGCTCGCTACCTTTGTTTCGAAGAGCAACTCGTCAGTAACTTGGCACCTCCAGGACAACAGGGGTGTATCAGTCTCATCTGGACGGACCATTCCCTTCGGTAACGACACATCGTCTGGTTTGAACGTGCATACTATCGACTTTACGAACCACAATACCACAGGCGCCGATTTCCGTCTGCAAATCAATGGCAGTGAGCCCAGCTACCCCTTTGCTATATCGGATTCATTGTATTCAGCACTTCGTCAGGACTCTATGCAGTTTTTCTACCAGCAACGTAGTGGTATCGCTATCGATGCCGAGCTTGTTGGATCGCAGTATGCTCGGCCAGCTGGTCACATCAATGTCTTTCCCAATCAAGGAGATGTTGTGACACCTTGTCAGTATACTTGGGAATCGAATGTCACATATCTCGAGCCATGGTCATGCAACTATACACTTGATGTATCGAAAGGATGGTATGACGCCGGAGACCAGGGCAAATATGTCGTTAACGGAGGAATCTCGACGGCTCAGATCCTGATGGCGTATGAACGTACTTTGTGGACGAACGATAGCTCGTATAGAAAAGTGAGTGACGGAGCGTTGAGAATACCTGAACGCTACAACGGCTACCCAGACTTCCTCGACGAAGCTCGCTGGGAGATGGAGTTTATGCTCAAGATGCAGGTTCCTGCTAAGTCTCCGCCACAGCTCTTCAATGGTTCATACATCGGTAAGTCCCATGAACATAAATCTTACACCCTTGCTCACATGTTTCAGATATGTCGGGACTCGTCCATCACAAGATGCACGACAACCAATGGACACAGTTGCCAACACCTCCACATCTCGACCCCAAGCGAAGAGAGCTTCATCGTCCCTCTACAGCTGCAACCCTCAACATGGTAGCCACGGCAGCTATAAGCGCAAGACTCTGGGCTGAATTCGATGATGACTTCGCCAAGAGATGTTTGAATGCTGCCCGCATAGGCTACGCTGCTGCCAAAGCCAATCCCGCCATCTACGCTCCGGGTACTGACTGGGATCTCGGAGGCGGTGCATACAGCGACGATGACGTGAGAGACGAGTTCTACTGGGCAGCTGCAGAAATGTTCATCACAACCTCTGAAGCTCAGTTCGAGAAGGATGTCATGTCCAACTATTACTATACCGCCAACGCATCAACTCTATTCCCTGAAGGTGGCTTTGGATGGTCGTCTATGCAGGCCATAGCACAGCTGAACCTTGCTCTTGTGCCAAACAACATCACTGGAAGAGACGCCATCATCAAGTCTGTAATGAGAGGCGCTGATCAGTACATGGCTATCCAGGAAACGCAACCCACAGATGTCTATATCACGTCCTACCCCTGGGGCAGCAACAGCAATCAACTCAACTGCCTCCAGATAGTCGCAACCGCTTTTGACATCTCTGGCAATACATCCTACCGCACCTCTGCCTTGTCAGGCTTAGACTACATTTTCGGCCGCAACGCAATCTCTCAATCATACGTCCATGGCTATGGCACCAAGACTTCGAGTAACATGCACTCTCGCCTTTATGCTGCTGAGCTCAGTCGTTTGATTGTACAGGATCCTATTGTTCCGCCCCCACCCAAGGGAGCTATGGCTGGTGGTGCCAATGAGATGCCTGCGGATCCACCTGCTGATGATGTATTGAAGGGATGTGTAGGACAGTTCTGCTATGTGGATGATGTGAATAGCTATAGTACGAATGAGGTGGCTGTTAATTGGGGTAGCGCTTTGGTGTGGGCTTCGACTTGGGCGGCTGATCAGTAGAAAATGGAGCTTATAGGCTTTGTTTGCTTACAGGTGCTTTTGTATCACTTCGTATATAAACAGACCTTCCAGCAGTTCAGCTTGATCGCAACTGTCGCAGCGACAACCTCAGTTGGCATCAGCCAGCACCAGCGCACTCATGGCGCTGGTGCTGCCGTGTTCAGTCGAAGACCAAGTGCGATGGTACAAGGCGACATAATTGTCGCCACTCAGGTCGTCGTCGCCATAATATCTATAGTCTTGCTTCGTAAGTGGTGCTGTTCAGTCTGATTCCTTTTGCAGATCGACAATGATTGTCTGGCATCCTTTGCGCCTTTTGCCTATTGAGTCGTCGTCGCCGCCTTGTTGCGGATAGTTTTGCTTCATAAAAGATGCTCTCCAGTCTAGTTTCTTTTGCAAATCGGCGATGGATTCCCGACATCCTTTCCGCTTTTGAGTATTGATTGTCTGGTAGTCAGTCAACTTACACGATGTGCAACGAGTGGTACACGCTTGGAAGAAACAACAGTATAATGGTTAAGATGACGTTCACCCGACCTTCAAAAGATCATTGACTGAGCCCGTCGGCCTGCACGACATACAACGTACACTGCACAACTACATAGAGTGACGGAACAAAGGGTAAGATGATAGTGACCTAACTTCTGAAATGATAACGGACTAGCAGCCCGTCGGCTTGCACGATGTGCGATTTTTGCTATACACTTAGACAAAGTGGCAGTATAAAGGTCGAGACGACAGTGACCTAACCTTTAGTAATTAGCTAACTTATAGTCTGTCGGTTTGCACAATGTATATCGTGCTTTACACGCTCGAATGGACGACGGTACAAAGATCAAGGCGACAGTGACCCCCGACCTTTGCGATATCAAAGACTAACAGTCTGTCGGCTTGCATGATATGCAGTATGTATCACATGCTCAAACGAAGCGATGACATGAAGGGTGAATCGATAATGACCCGACTTTGAAGATCACTGATTGACAGTCCGTCGGCTTGCACGATGTATAACTTGACCGAAGCGTCAGTATAAAGCTCAACGTGACGGTGACCCGGTTGGTGAAAACAAACCCGAGTGACTAGATAATCATCGATGAGCAATCTGTCGGCTTGCAGGATGTATAATGTATACTATATGCTCAAACGAAGCGACAGTATACAGCGCGAGGCGATAATGACCCAGCTTTGAAGAGATTACTGGCTGGCTAGAAAGCCGTCGGCTTGCACGATGTATAACGTGCATTATACGCTCGAACGGAGCAACGGTATGAAGGGATAACGACCTGACCAAAAAACAACCGACTTACAAGCCGTCGGTTTGCACGATAGACAACGCGTGCTACACGCTTAAGCGAAGCGGCAGTACAAAGGTAGAGGCGACGGCGACCCGGTTGGCGAAAGGTGTGTTACTGGGCAGCGCGATAGGCAATCACACGCAGAGAGTTCCGGCACTGTGAGTGCGCTGGTGCTGACTGGTGCTCGCTGAGGTTGTCGCTGCGGCGGTTGTGATCAAGTTCAACTGCTGGAAGGGCAGATTATATACAAGATCATGTTCCCCGAAGTGAGTCGGATATCTAACTGCGATTGAAAGTGGAAGGCTTCCTGTTGGGAATATCGTCTGGTTCTGAAGGGTTGATGTTCATGGAATGGTGACAGTTGCCAACAAAAGTCACCTTCGTCCTTCGAGGAGGGGGTCTTGAGTTTCCTTGTCGCCCCTGACTGAGCATACACCATAGGCTCACAGATGGCTGTAACAACACAACATTGAAATTGAAATATTTGTGTTTCCCCTCTCCCAAGACCTATGTGACTTGCATGGCGTTCACATGTTGACAAAATCGAGAGGGCAGGGTCACAGAGGTCCGAGCTCAGAAACAGCAAACAGAGAGATCACGGAACGGAAACAAATGTTCATCTGATCACACACCACACACAAGATGCAGTCAATCACAGCAAGGAGTCGACCAGTACTAAGGAGCGCTCAGCTTTGCTTCCGCTATCGCTATGCGACTGACGCGCCCGCATCGGCACCGCCGCTACTCCTCAAACTCCGGTCCGACCTCAAGACGGCCATGAAGGCCAAAGACACCAACCGCCTCAACGTGTTGCGCGGTCTGCTGGCCGAAGTCACCAATGCCGCAAAGACAGCACAGCCTCTCGACTCAGACATGAAGCTCCTGGGTCTGCTGCGCAAGCGTACGTCGGCAGCCACGCAAGCAGCCAAGGAGTTTTCAGACGCTGGAAGACAAGACTTGACGGAAAAGGAAAACGCGGCCATCAAGGTGTTGGAAGAATACGCTGGTAACGTCGAGACTGTCGGCGAGGACTACATCAAAGAGGTTGTGCAGAGCACCATCGACAGCATCAAGGCCGAGGCCCAAGGTGCAAAGGTTGTCATGGGCGATGTGCTCAAGAAGCTGTTGGCTCCTGGTGGCGTCTTCGAGGGAAAGGCTGTTGAAAAATCCCAAGTCGCAAAGGCTGTCAGACAATTCCTGGACGCAAAGTAAATGGGTGTGTCGTCTGACACAGCCCATCATTGGTATGTACACACAACTCGACGCTGTCCATGCTGATTTGGAAGCTTATCCCTCTCTTCTTTCCAGCTCGTCGACACGCAGCTGAGCCACAGAGGAAGAAACGTCCTTCTGGCCACTTCCCACATATGTACAAATACCTACCGCGTCATACAATTGTAAAAATAGTTCTCCCACGCATCTGCCTTGCATGTCACTTTCCTACCGCGGAGCAAGAAAGCAGAACTTCGTTTGTCCCGCATCGTTCCCCTTCGTGGCCGACCACGCGTTTCGTTCTACCATCAGGTCTGGTTTATCTCCGAAATTCGCGGCCCATGTCTCAATTCCAGGCAGTGTGGCAATGCTCCTGTTCTCTCAGCTGTCGCCTCCCTCAAAGCTCCTGGCTTTTGAAGTCGACAATGACTCGACATACATTCGAACACTCAGTGTCACGAAGGCCTCTTGTTCAAGCCACTGGCTTTGACAAGCTCCATGGGTTCGACAAAGGCTGACTACAGAGCAGTCCAGAGCAGACAGATCTCAATCTCTTACTTAACAGATATGTGCTATGACGAGTGTCTTTGAGCTGTCTTTGCCTCTCCACTTTTCGCCTGCTCGACATCGGATCGAGTATTACAGTTACGAAGCCTACGAACACTCAATTGGCAAATCATATGTTTCTCCGCTCAGAAGTGGTCACGACGGCGCAAGACGGCATACCAGAAACAGACTGGCCCACAAGGAACAGGCGGGTCGCTTGTGATTGCGTTCAGTATGATTTGTTTTGAACCACATCCTCGGGGTTCTATGAGGTCAGTCATTCTCACATATACGCCGGAGACCTTACTGCTTGTGGGCTGACACCTCTCAAGGTTGGTCTAACGAGAGTCAATCCCACCAATCTGATCCAATCACGACAGCTCAAAAGCCCACTCCGCTGCCATTGAGTTCGACGCGAACTTCCTACATCATCTGCTTTCCCCATCAGGTACAGCACTCGCAGCAAAAGTCCCTCAGGTACCCGGTCCTCGCATTACAGGTATTTCCGGTCCACATTTCCAGTTGCCAACCCCAGACTTTCCAACGGTCTTCCCCACGTTTGCTCGTACCTATTTTGGTGGTTCCGCGCATCCGATTTGCGGACATGCGTCCCGTTCCTGGATGATCAGGTACGCGTATGGCTTGTATGACGAGTACCTGCTTGGCTGTAGCCTCACTCGACTCAGCTTCCACTGGGCCAATTCTTCTCGAGTACCTGAAGACCTCCAATACTGTGCCAGTACTCCCGTTGATGCAGTCTCAGTCGACAGCTGCCGCGAGTATCAGTGAAAAGAGCTTGGAAGGAGGGAAGGACCAGAAACAAAAGTTGCATGATGTGGGCCTCTGAAGTCACTCGGTATCGCCTATGTGGAAAGCATCCTTCGCCATGCCCGAGTTAACCTTCTCATCGTCAACCATAATCGACACACGCACTTTTGGTTGATCCAATTGGCCAGGACCGTCCCGCTATTCGAACGAAACTTTCCCCAGATTTGTCTGCTTGATCTGAGCCACCATGCTTGACGCTTGCTTGGTGTCATTGGCAGAAGCATGTCTCTCGTCTGCTCCAAGGCCACACATGTTGTTGAGTGATGATCGTAGGTGGCTTTGTCGTGAGGAGTACGAAGCACAAGCAGAACCCTTCCTTTGCCGAACAAGCGCTCTCAAGCTTCGAATATAAGAGGTCTGGTTTTCCTCCTCTGAATCGATTCTTCTGCATCCACAATCACATCTTCTCTCGTTTACAACATGAAGAACGTATACACAACATTGGGCTTTGCCCTTGGCGCCTCTGCTGCCTCTTTGACTGCTCGCGATCAATGCTGCTTCTCCTTGACTGCCTCTGGTGGTAAGAGCGGAGTTGTCGGTCAGGTAAATACCTGATCCTAGCATTTATCAAAGTTTTGTTTAACTAAATTGTGCATCAGCTCGGAGACGGACAAAACAGAATCGGCCAGACCTCCGGACTTGCCAACGGACAAGGAACCTACTGCATCAACAACGGTGGCCTTACTGATGGAAACGGCCGTGGCTGTATCTTGACTCCTCCCACTACCCAGTTCCAATGCGATGTCGGTGCCTCGCCTACTACTGGCTTTGCAGTCAACTCCAACGGCGATTTGACCTACAACGGCAACACTCAGTTCTACGCCTGCGCTACTGGCGACAACGGTGGTTACAACATCTACACCACTGTCACTAGTGCTCAGACTGGATGTGTCAAGATTGGTCTCAACACCGGTGGCAAGTGCGCTGGTTCCAATGGCTCTGGTAGCTCGTCGGCCTCGACGAAGCAGTCTTCAGCACCTCCCGCTTCGCAGCCTGCCTCTTCAGCACCCCCTGCTTCTAAGCCCGCTTCGTCTGCTCCTCCTGCATCTAAGCCCGCTTCATCTGCTCCTCCTGCTTCGCAGCCTGCATCCTCTGCTCCTCCCGCTTCCATGCCTGCTTCGTCTGCCCCTCCCGCATCGAAGCCCGCTTCATCGGCACCTCCCGCTTCTATGCCTGCTTCGTCCGCTCCTCCTGCTTCCATGCCTCCCGCTTCTATGCCTGCTTCGTCTGCCCCTGCTGGCCCCAAGACCGTCTACCAGACCACGACCGTCTACGTGACTAGCTGCCCAGCCAACTGCGCAGCAACCAACGGTGCTGGCATGCCCAGTGGCCCTGCCTCTGCACCCGCTGGTTCCGCACCCGCTGGCTCCGCACCCCCGGCCTCTGCACCTCCTGCTTCCATGCCCGCTTCTATGCCCGCTTCCATGCCCCCAGCTTCTGCCCCTGCACCCAGCGGTACATCTTCTGGTAACGGAAACGGCAATGGCAACGGAAATGGAAATGGTAATGGCAATGGAAACGCTTGCCCTACTTCCCTGGCCGGCGCTTACCAGACCCCCCACGCCATCATCCCCGTTAACAAGGACATGCCTAGCACTTCCTACGGAACCCAGTACTTTGCCTACCTGAGCTCCAGCAACAGCACTATCTTCAACTTTGACATTCCCTCAAGCTACGCCGGCAAGCAGTGCAGCGTCATCTTCCTCTTCCCCAAGAAGTCCGACCTTCAGACCTCTGACTTCACCATGTCTGGCTCTGGCGGTATCAAGTTCGACCAGCTCAGCTCTCCCGCTCCCTTGAGCGTCAGCTACGCCAGCTGCCCCGCTGTCAAGAGCAACTTGGGTATGGTCAACAACGTTACCCCTGGAAACAGCTACATGGTTGCCACTGGCGCTTGCCAGGCTGGCACTACCATGTCCATTCTCGCTAGCAGCACTGGCGGACTCAGCCTGTCCTACTTCGAGGTAAGAATTGTCACTCCATTAAACTTTGAATCGTCACTAACTAAGAAACAGGACTGGAACCCTTCTCCCATTGGTGTCTTCATCACCTCTTGCTAAACGTAGCATTCGGAGTATGACCACCAAACGACAAGTCTTTGTTTGAAGGCTTTTACGAAACCACTTTTACACCTCCTGGTGAGGAATGACGGACCCCCCGAGTACAGTATATATACTGTCACTCCTCACCTTGCCTTTCATTTATGACTCTCTTTGTTTCTTATTCTAAATGTACCAGACATACACTCCTTCTTGTAGAAATAGCTACCAATCTTGTATATTGTAATACAAAATAAACATCGCTGTTATACTGTTGATATCTCGAATTCTTGTTCCTTCCACCGTGACAATATCATTCTCTCCAATGTAGTCGAAACATTTGGCAAATATTACAACAAAAGTCTAAGTCGAGATTGATAGATTTGAGGGGAGTATCATTGATCTAGTGATTGAGAAGGTACTGAACGAAACCCTGCCTGGAGCTGTAAAGCGAGAGAGAAAACTAAGGAGGAAAACCTGGGAAGAAATGTGCGAACTTGGATGTAGAGAAGATGGAAGCAGAAAGAAAGAGACCAGGAGTGGAAGTGTGCAGATATGGATCCATTAACCAGACTGATTGCCGCCAGATGTGATGGTTACTCTCAATTTTGGGAGGTCATGTTGCGTCGCTCGCATATTCCAAATGATGATGAGAGAGTCGGCAGCTTCTCGACTCTGAGGAATCGGAACGGATGTTCCAGTTTGCGGCCGGCGTATCGGAAATATCGAAGGGGCTCGGGCTGGGTAAATCAAACACCATCTTTTGGTGGAACGATGACCATGCAGATACCGAGGTTGACTTCTATTGTAAGGCGTTGTATTCACCAGCCTGAATTTTGTAAAATTCCTTGAGATAGTCGTAAGCCTCTTTGTCGCTGAGATGAACGGCATGGAGTATACGGCGACTGATCTTGTTGATATAAGCAGCGCGTGTTCTCAATCGAAGCAAAGCACAATGTGCTTCATAGTGGCTCGGTTTGATTGTTTGGGCCGCGATTAACAGGACTGCGGTCTCTGAGACATGCGAGTGGGTTTCTAAGGCGATCTGAATATCGCGATTGATCTCTTTATGGCGTGCATAGACGGTGACGAGGCTTCTTGAGAGACTCTTCTCACGTCCTAGCTTCCTGCTTACGTTGCGCAATGTCATCCGTGAGACATCGCAAATATCTACGCCATCCAAGGATATACGGCGCCGACGGGAGCCATCGATCCGAAAGTCAGCGCGATTGAGCAAGATGTTGCGAAGCCTATACGACAATCCAAGCAACTGATGAGGTAACAGCCGGCAGAGCTCGATAAGTGCATCGAACTGGGGTTCCTAGCGATTTATGTGAGCCTGCGATCTCCTGGCAGTGAATGATATGGCTTACTTGACCGTGTCCATTGGCGTTAGCTCTTTGTTTAGAGCCAGCGGTTGAGTTGAGATCAGGTTCTGTATCGCTCTCGTAGTCTCCAGAGGCGAGTGGCAAATCGTGGGAATCGGTCGCGGCGCTAGCACTAGGCTCAGCGTGGCCGATCTGGTTGTTCTCGACGGCAGCGTCGGCAACGGTATCGTTAGGTGAATTCATCGTGGCGGACATTTTGGTGATGATGGTGTGGCGAAGAGGATATGTATGATGCGTATTCGTGCGATGCTGAAAGACAACGAAAGACGAGAAGGTGTTGGTGGGGAAGAAAGATGAAGGAAGAGAAGGGAAAGTTGTTGATAGGTTGGAGCACGGCGAAAGTGATAGTGAAAGGTGTTGAGGGGTGGAGTGTGGACTACTGAGCAATCGCATGGAAAGTACGATCGAGCTCGTTGAGAAACTGATAATCACTTCGGGAAGACGACTAGAGAAAGCACGATTGATGATGGTTGAAATCTTGAATCTTTTGATTGTGGAAGGAGAGAACATAACAAAGTAGGGAAACAGCAATGGAAAAGCACTTTCGAGAAGCACAAGCTTTTCTCCAAATCTTTCACTTGTCGTCTGTGAACGGAGGTATGACCTGAACTTCTGGGAAAGGTTTACCTGTGAGAGGACATTTCCGTTCGAGTACGTCGAGCCCATCCGACAACGTTCACTTCGAGAAGTTCGCGACCAGCCTCGAGGACAACGAAGTCGAAATCTCGTCGCAAAGGTCTTTCATCAAGAAGTCAAGATTGGTGTGAGATTGAAACAGTCTATCGCGGCGTGCGATATGTTTGGTCTCCTCAACAGGATAGTGGAGCACTCCAAGTTTGTCAAGTAGAGAGTTGTTGTCTTCGAGAAGAAGTTCAAGCTGCTTGAAGGTAGTTCTGACCCGCTTGACCCAAGAAGTGAAGAACTGTTTCTGCCGATTTTCTTCGATGGAGAGCTTTGTACATGCATATCTTAAGATATCCGGGCTGAGGTCCAGAACCTCGTTGATGGCGAGCATGTAGGTTGTATCCATGGGGCGATGATGGCGTCCATGATTGTAGTAGGCCACTACGCGGCGCATCTCGTACTTCAGTTGGCCATAATCAAGCGATCGGAACTGGAAAACCTCCTTCACGCTCATGGATTGCTTGAGCAACAAAGAGAAGGCAGGATCGTAGTCATTTTCATCATCGGGCTCCTATATCGCGGATCAGCTTAGCTCGCCAGGTTTGAAGGAGATGAGAGAGAAGGCGTACTTCAATGAACGGTTCAGGGGAAGGGGTGCGCAGGGTGGTATCGAGGGCGGCGACATAACAGACCGTGCCAGGGGACCTTCTCGACACATTGCGAGTGTCGTAGGACTCGTCGGCCATGATGGTAATTGTCGAGGTTAGAAATCGGGAGAGTGTCGCGCATGGATGCGGACACGTGAAGAAAGACAAAAATACCTGGAAAGTGCGATTACCGGGCACGACCATACGGCACGATCACAAGTGCCAAGGAATGCTGCCTCCATTGCATCAAGAATTTTGTTTTACCTGACAATCACGTACACAGGCGGATCAAAGAAATCTCATCGTCTTTGTGCGTCAAGAGCTCAATCAATGGAGCTCGAGGTTTATTGTGAACTTGATACCTGGCCGGGTGTTTATCTTTGTTGACAAGGATCTATCAATACCATCATTCTGCCATAGTCATGCATACCTTTGAGTGCATCATACAACCGGCTGCAACGTACTGTGTCTGTCCGAGAGATTCTACAGGTTTGTGGTCCGCTCAAGCACAACGCAGGGTTTAAAGTCGAGTTAGTCCCGACCGTGTGATACGCCTATGCCTTTGCATCATAATTTTAGTAGAACAAAAAGCATTGGAAGACTTGACAGAAACCGATAGTGTACGAAACCAAGGAGGTCTCGTGGAACTAAAAGCGTGTTGCGGAGTTGGTTTGCGTTGTCGAGCCGATAACTAGGCCAAGTTATGATTCGGATATCCCTGACCATCGCAAATGGAAACACGTACCCATGCCTATTCTTCAGCCACAGCCACCGGTAGCCAGAATCGAACAACTCATTTCGGACAAATAGTAACCGGGATCGAGCTACTCGTTTCGAGCAGCCAGCAAGGACGACGATGGTATCCAATGGGCTGACGAACAATCGTCGTGATGATGAGTACGATATAGTTGCTAATATTGCTCCAAAAGAGGCCAACTGACACCAGAACCAGTAGCAGTGCAGCTGTTGACCATAACCTTGACATGGAGGCTTATTTAGACTCAGTCAGCAATCCGTGCGTAGTTCTGTTGAGAAGATCTCCAAGAACTACAATGTTGACATCTGCGCAGGTTACAGGCACATGAGCCGATTCTCGAGCCTGATTCTCCTGTTATCGAGTCATGTTCTCCTGTTCTCATCCCAAATGCAGCCGAAACGATAACTCGTCGCTTCCCAAGCATGCCTTTGGATCGGTGAGTACTCAACTTGGCTTCCAATCCCAGACAAACGCGATATTGACAGATGCATCAAGTAACACTACCTCAGATGAGGATGCCGAGCTCGCAGAGTACTTAGCTGCACACCCCGATCAAGGTCACCTTCGATACGCTCAGACTACGAGCGCCATAGTTCTTCGATGTGTTACCAGCAGGCTCAACAACACGCCAACAACTGGCATGGTCAGACAAACCTACTGCAACACTTGCGTCATGAGCAATTGGTGCTCCAAGAGGCCATCAGAATGCTTCGTCATCACGAACCAGAGATCAAGGCTGAGATGGTAGCCGAGATGGATGATCTAGCTCGTCGTGAAAGGGAGGCACAGAGGATGGCCGATGGCGAGAAGCAAGCGTATCATCGACTTGAAGCTGAGCAAGCCGTTCACACGGGGAACGAGATGCAATCTCTTGTTAATCAATTTCGACTGGAGGCTCATTTGCGAGAAATGCAAGCTCGCGGTCGTTGAACGAGAAGGAGGAGCATCGTCTTGGCGTGCTGAGTCATCAACTTCAACCTCACCTGCCAAATCACAGCTTGTCTCTCACTCCAACATCAGCTTTATTGGATCAGATCGCGAGTTCGGAAAGTTTTGTGCATTCCCATAGCAGTCAAAGATACTGGCTTCAGTGTCCTCCCCATTCTCCTCCTACAATCACGAGACCTACCAGGATGCATAGTACCTTCCAGATGGAAGATATACCCACAGAGAGCCGACAACATTACGACTTTCAGTGGACGATTCCTATCAGCTCACGGAACTATGCATTTTTATAGCCACCCGCATGACATACATTTGCGCATGGGCAGGATGAACTTTTCTACAGTCACTTCGACTTCAAACGGAACGGCATCTCATGTACTAGATTTTGACATTGTATACGGTCGACCATGACCCGTCGATCCCGAAATGCGACACAATACGTCCTTCACAGCATTTGTTACACTACTTATCTATGCGCCGGAAAAAATGATGCAGAAAGCTACCGGAACGCACGGTAGTGTTGATCAGAAGAATTTTCAATTGGCTAGTCATGACGAGGCAGCCAAAAACGAACTGCTCGGGTCAGGATGACATGTTCGTTGCTATTTGGCGTTGGCAGTTTTTCTAACAACAGACCCTCCTTCTACCAGCCTTTCTTCATCTGGTGAGTGTGAATAGCACGAAGACAAGCTGCCATGGTTCTCTCCAAGTTCATCATGGCGTTCTTGACCTGATCAAAGCTAAGTCTGACGGTCTTAGGCTCGAGTTGCATCAACCCACTCTCCCAGACCTTCAGCCACACCTCATTCTGCTCTTTCAAACGCTGGAGATTATCGAGCGTAGACTTGCCAACTCTCTTGAACGTCATGTGGATGTCGTTGCCCAGCTTCAAACGGCGCTGTATCACGTCGAAGAGCTCGGCTGGGCCTGCATCAACCATTTTGTCGGGATTGGCGATAGGGGTATCTGGTGAGATTGAGATCTTGTAGATGACATGAGGGAGCATTGCGTTGATAGTGTTGATGCTTTGCTGAGTTATCTTGGAGACGATTTTGTTGAAGGCCTCGAGAGAGTCTGGGGTCGGTCTTTTGGCGAGACTTGCAAAGTAGCGGTACTCGGGACCGTAGAGAATGTTCTGGTTGGCGAAAGATGAGTACTTCACGTTATCTGATGGGCGATTCTGCTTACTTGGAGGCTGTTGTCGACAGTGAACATAGTGAGCTCGACGGTACGAGGTTTTCCAGGCTCGGATCTGCGAGTGTCCTGAAGAGGAGTGTCAGTCGCAAACAAGAAGACGAGCGGACAGTAGAGTCGCCAACAACGTCACTCACTTTGGACTTGTGCAGCGCATTGAGCAGATCATCGTACAGTGTGACTGCTTCTTCAATGGGCTCGACGATCAAATCGCCTGCGGTTGACTTGACGGATCCTCTCATTGCGACATAGACGAGTGTAGATGCTGCAAGACAGAGCGAGTGTGGGTGTTGCAGAAAAAGCAAGTGTAGATGAATGTCGCAAGCCAGCGTGAGTGACGCTACTGGAGTGAAAGGATGTGTTTGCCCGTGATATATCTCGTTCAAGTGAATTCTTCGCAGAGATCAATGTTTGACGTGACATGACGCATTCCGTAGGCAATCCCGACTTGTTTGCCAACACGTCTAAACAACACTAGCCGTCGCCATACACTAAAGCTCATCATAGTATCAGTATATAGTAGTGCACGACACTATCTACAACGGGGCAATATCGACTGAGATCTCGTGTGATAACATATCCGCCTGGACATGCTTCTTGCCTATGGAGCGGTCGTCTCAGAGGATATCCAGAACGATATATATATTCAGACGACTGACTATACTAAACTACTGGACTCTTGGGCCCTTGTATCTACTGACCAAATAAAGAACCACTGTTTGCTCCTGCTTACACAGCTGACCTTGTCTGGCTTTTCATATTCCATACAGCTCAGACTATGGTTCTTAGCTACAATTGGAGAGTGGGTCAATGTGGGGATCATGAGTAGTGAGACGGGACTAGAGAGAGTGTTCAAAGAGGCCAAAGAGATTGCCAATGGGATTTTCAAAGGATTTTAGGATTGAATTGCCTGCATCGAAGTATGGTAGGTTTTGAGCTTTCTTTGGGCAGCTACTTCTATCCTGAGAAATAGTCCATCCTGCACGCCCATCGCCGTATCGTTATGCACATTTGACGCTCTGCGAACCAGCAATCAACAGTATCTTTCTGAATCTGGTGCAATCCTTGTCCTTGGTTTTGCCGCTAGTCGAGGTGTCTGAGCGCGGCTATGAGGTTTCTTTCTTTACCAGTAGCCCAGAGAGTAATCATGTATACTTCAAGCTCGCTGACTCCATGTCCTGTGGATTCATCAACTATCTCCAAGATTTGGGAGCAGGTCAGCTTAATTTCTTGCAGTGCGTTCAGCTCCGATCGGATCAGAGTGATCGCTTTGTAACAAGGATCCAGAGCTTTATTCTCGATGTCGACCATCATCTCGATATTGTCCAGTCCAGAGTCAGTAATGGAGTCGAGGTTGATCATCGCTGGGTCTTTCATGCGGGCTGCCATACGATGTTGGTTCGCGCTTTGCTTAGCGGCACGATAATCAAAGCATATGTTGATCAGTTGACAGAATCGGTCAATAGATCCTCTGCGGAAACCGTGTTCAAGACTTTTCAACTGAGCGAATAAGGTCTTTAGATCCACGTTGACTTCAGACTGAGTCAAGAGTGTCAGAGAATACAACGCAGCTTTCAACCACATAAACTCACCTCTTCTGAATCCTTCGCTTCATCGCTGGGCGGGACGGAAGGACTTATCACGCCAATGTTGGCTTGCTGACTCTGCTCTTCGCGATAAGGTCTCTCGCCGGTCATGTTGAAGAGTCTTCTGGACGTTGAAGCGGTTGTAAGAGATGCTGGCAGATGGTGTGTTAGCTGAGCAAAATATGTAGGGCAGTGGCGACAATCCCACGTGTACGTACAGAAAGGCGTCACTGGCAGTGAACGACAATGCCCGAGAGAGTCTGTAATGTTGTGGCGAAGGTAGAAGGAGCGACCCAAAGAAAGTGCGTCGAGTGAGCTGATTCACAAAAGATCCGATGTGCTTCACAGTTGGTTAGAGGACAATCTTCCACTTATCTCGAGTCCACACGTCAAGGAGGCTGAGTGAATGTTCTTGATGATCCGTGACTTTTATTGATCTGGTTGCCCTAGCTTGAAATCGTCTTCCGCAACCATAAAGGAGATGTGGTGCGCCGAATCGGCGAGCAGCGTAGAGATGCGAACAGGTGCGAAGACGAAGCAAGTCTATTCAGCAAAACACGTTGTGAAAGAAGCTGCGAGGATATTTATGAATCCACTTTGGTAAGTGGAACGAAAGCAGCTTTCTCAAGGGGGATGTATGTTACATCATCATCTATGTTTTGATGTCTCAAGATTTTCGGGACCGAGACATAAACTATCAGACGTCTTCGTTTTCGTCAAAGCTCATATCATGATACTCCAAGCCCCTGCTGGAGTTTGAATGGTACATTTGCATCCAGTGACTTCAAACTCTGCCAAACTCAATCGTCATCCCTGATTGGAATTTTCGAGATGACTTAGTTCAGATCATTAAGATCGCCTTGATCACCTCGCAATATCCCTCCTTAATCTCGAGATTATGTGGTGCAGAAAGAGCAATAAAAGATACAAGTATAGCGAGAGAAGCAAGTGGCTTTAAACCAAGCAGCATTTACCAACATGAATCTCCTTAGTCATGGACAAGTTCTGCTGATGAAGTAGCAACATCGAATCCGCAATAGATTTGCAAATATCTTCTGTTGAATACGGCTTATGAAATTTCTTTGTTTGAAAGACAATGTGAATGTGCATTGGTATTTGCTCTCTGGAGTACAGTGTCTCCAGCTTCTGCTTCAATCCTCTTTGGAGACAGTGAAGACCCTCTATAGATAAGGCCCTGCCTCTGTCGATATTGTCGTACCCGTGACCATAGAGAGCCCGTATCCTTCGAACTATCTTCTTCCCTTTACCAAGTTCATGATATGCTCCCGTGTCATCACAATTCTGGGTCCCATCTCTCGAAGGTAACGGCGTGAAAGAGCGAGCGAGATGGTTTCATCTCGCAACTCCTGCTCCTGCGCTTCACACAAGATGAAATGCTCCAAACAAAAGGTAACCATCTCCTCGAAAGCATTGCAACATTTCATCGCTTTTTTCTGTACCTCATAGAGCGCCCAATTTGCCATACCAGCTCTCTGGTCATAGGACATAGCCTGGGTGAGTATGTCGAGCTGTACGGTGGATAGTTGGCTGTAATCGATGGTGGAAGGGAGTAATGCGACCCTCATGGCGTGCTGGATTTGGTGACGGCTATATTCTCCGAATAGACGAGCACATTTGGAGAAGTATTGTTCATCACCCTCGGGTTTGGTCTGGTCATATCGATCTTCCACCTCAGACCATTGTCGTAAGATGGTCGCAATTTCTTCAGGGGTTTTGTTCTGTACTCTATTAGTGATATAATTGGCAAAGCAGAAAAGAATCCTCACTTCGCTGTCCTTGATAGGGGGTAGCGAATCTGCTGGTATCGTCTCTTGTGCTGCGCCTTCGCTGGGACCAGCAGGGGAAGTCGTCGGGTTTCCCAAACTGGTGTCGCCAGACCCAGGTAGATCGTTTGTGTCGTCCAACGCGTAGTCTTGTGGGGAGGTCTGTGGTTGTTCGAGTGATGAGAAGGAATGGAGGGAGAAGCCACGAAGAGACAGATGTTGGTGGAGGAGCAGAGTGAGTTTCGTACCTTCCGTTCGATTGAAGGAGAATCAGGATACTTGGTAGAAGTGAAGACAAGTTGGGGGAGCGTACAATCTTGCTCGCAAGAGGCAGTACTGTGCAAGTGATGTTGTAGGGATATCTCCAAGGCCAGGACGTGACTCGTGATGAGTGTACTGTGAGAAAGTGAAAGTTTGTATAAGAGTGCAGGTACCTTGAGGGGGGACGGAGGGGAAAGGAATTATGGGGGAAAAAAAAGAAAAAAGATTACAATCTTCGTTGATGTTCTTATGAGCATAGCTCTGGTAGGATTGCAAAGTGCTAATTACAACATCTTGTGCAATCAATCGACCCAAATGATGGGTAAATAGGCCGTGTTCGTAACCGGAGAAAGGTCGTTCAGACCATTCATTCGGCCCGAGCCATCAACTTCTGGAGATTCTTGAGCAACTTTGGCCCTAATCCCCTGATTGACCTACGTTCAGCTGCGATGGCGATCCTTAACCTGCGCCACACGTCCTCTTGTTGTTTGTGTGTGACGAAGTGCTCCTCTTGGACATTCATCGTCTCTTCCAAGGTATCGCAGTATACACGCATCTGTTTTTGTATCTGGTACAGCTCACACATCAACTCCCCCAATATGTTATCATGTCTCATGACTTTGTTGAGAGAGCGAAGTTTTGAAGCTGAAAGCTCGTTGAGGACACCGGTTTTCGGAAGTCTTGTCAGATACCTCGTGTATGAAGTTTGGCGAAACAAGATGGCCTCTCTGAGTCTTTTTCGCCTTGGGTAGAGTGTGTCGAGCTCGGCAGTCATTCTCAAGCTCTCATCTCTCATCGCTCGGCAGCGTTGGGCAAGAGCTCTCAATTGTTCACGGGACTTGTTCTATACTTGGTCAGCATCGCGAACTCGCACAACGCCAAAGTCGTACCTCGGGATTCTTGGATTGAGCCTGATAGATTCCATTCTTATTTGGGCTCGAACTTCCATCGTCGTTGACTTGAGAAGGTTCCATGATCTCGGCGGCGGTATCGTTGTGTATGGCTAGGACGTCCTGTGCGGGGTGCGGAAGTGGGATGATAGAAGGAGGTGGTCAAATTGTAGAGGAGAGATATAGGCAACCGGCACAGCGAATTTCTGTGAACGCAAGTAGACTGAGCAGAGAGGAAGAACCTTGACAGTGTTCACGAAAGAGGAAACAGTGAACCCGGTCGCAGAAAGAAGCGTGTGGGTAACAGTTGGAAGGTGGAGCCGTATATCCTCGAATTGAGGCGGCAGTTCTGGTGAGGCGATGATGTCGAAGAATGTGGAAAACTTCTGTTGTTTGATTGCAATCTGGTGGAGTGAAGGATGTTTGCTACAGTGAGACTATCCCAGAGTGAGACAAGATGGACGAAGGCAGATGAGAAGAAGAGTCAAATTCTCGTCATGTAGATGTAAGAATATAGACGATAGCTTGATGAGAAAGATAAGTGATGAGATAAGCCCTCAAGCCAAATCAATATGCTGTTGCTGTGTCGTGATATTGCAAAAGCTCGAAAGGTGCAAGAGGCAAATAAAGCAAATGGAAAGGGAAGGATCCAAGATCGCAAGCCAGCATGGAAGCCACGATGCCCGCTTCAGACCAGCTCATCCAACCACTCCAGCCAACCCTCTTTTCTCGTAACGCGAGACTCTTCGATGACAGCGATTCTGCCTTTCGATTCCATCATCTCGGTACGAAAGCTCTCGCAAGTGATGCCATGCTCAACGAGACCGTGCAGCAGCTGCTGAATTCCCATCTCCACCTCCTTGAACTTCTCGATCAACTGGAAGAACTGCTTCTGTGCAGAGTAGAAGGCACCGAGTGATCTAGCCCTCTTCATATCGAACTTCAAGACTTTGGTGGTCAGATCGAGTTTCATCATGTTGAAGTGGTTGATGCTGCCGTCGGGACAGGTGAGGATACGAGCGTTGCCGGCACCATAGTTGAGTTTGTACTGGGTGATCTGAAGGTAATGGTCGTTGCATTCGGTGAGGTGTTTATTGACTTCGTCTTGGAGTTTCTCTAGGTCGTTCAGGTTGAAGATGTTTTTGGTCTTGAGATCGTCGAGTTGGTTGATCGCGATAGCGTAAGAGGGCTTTTGACGAGCTGAAACGTCTTGAGAGACTATTGAGTTGGTGTAGGTATTGTCTTGCAATGCGATGATCTGGGTGCGAATAGTGTCGTTATCAGTCACAGTATCAGCCATCATGATGATTGACGGTGTTTGAGTAGTTCAAGAGTGGTAGTCACAGATTGGAAATTTGGTAGCAGAGTTGAGAAGGTTTGATTGGAAAAGTACAAGTCGGCCAACATATAAGAGGCGTGAAAGTGTAAGGTGAAGTCATGTTCCGACCACCGGTTCAATGATTGTTCCGAAAGAAGTGAAGGGAGAGGCAATCATCCGAGCTGGCGAATGATGGAAGCCAGCCTCTTGATAGTAGCCTCCCAGTCAGCTCTGGGCTTGTCGAGACCGTTCAGAAGGCCATGCATATTGGCATATCTCTCATGATTCTTGTCAATCACCTTCAACTGATCCAGAATCTCCTGAGCTTCCTTGAAAATCTCGCAGATCCTCTTGTAGTTGGCCTGCATGCTGGCTTGGGTCTGGACAAGGTGAATGTCTTGACTCGTAACGAGCTTACTAGCGTCGAGTTCATTCTGGCCTGCGGGTGAGAAGACATCGATAGGTTTCTTGAGGTCTGGGAACTGAGTCTTGATGTGTTCGCTCATGTCGGTAAGAACGACCCATGACTCCGCGTTGACTCTGAGGCTGCGTTCCTCGTGCCTGATTTCCGCGAGTTTCTCGTCCAGAAGGGCTTGGAGACGAGCAATCTGGTGTCTAATTAGCAGCGTATGTAAGCACAACGCAGGCAAAACCTACCTCCATGGTGTCGTCGTTGTTGTGTATGAGCTTGTCGACTTTCAACGTGTCGTCTGGAGATGAGGATAAGCTGATGTACGTGATGAGATATTAATAAAGCGCGGAGTACCTGGATGTCGATGCGAGGATCTCTGGCAGTTGGAAAAGCGTAAAAGAGCTTGTCGACTATCAACGTGTCGTCTGAAGATGAGGATAAGCTGATGTACGCGAAGAGTTATAGATGAAGTGTCGAATACCTGGGTGTCGACGCTGTAGAGTCTGTGCTGTACAAGATGGTGTAATAGAGCTTGTCGGCTATCAATGTGTCGTCTGAAGGTGAGAACAAGTCAATGTGTGTGACGAGATATGGATGAAGCGTCGAGTACCTGGGTGTCGACGCAACAGAGTTTATCCTCTGCAGAAAGGAGCGAAAGAGCTTGTTGGCGATCGACGCGTCGTCTAGAGAATGGTGTAAGCTGATGTACGTAAAGAGATATGGATGAAGCGTCGATTACCTCAGTGTCGACGCGGTAGAGTCTATGCTGTCGAAGAAAGAGCAAAAGAGCTTGTCGTCGACCACCGTGTCGTCTATGCGTAGTAAGAAGTCAACGAATGTCGCGGAGAAAGGCCTGATTGTCGTGTACTTGATAGTCGACGTGGAAACCTCCCTAGTTTCAATCAGGAGAACTGCTTGTCGAAAGTCAACGTGTCGTCTGAACGAATAATAGGTCTGAAAGACGTTGTGGAAGCTAAGCATAGCCTGGAGACCCAGGTATCGACGCATCTTGTCTCGTTGTCTCTCGTTATGCTTGGCTTTTTCAAGTTCAACGGAGAGGCTTCAGCATGTGCGTTCAAGCAAGGCAATCATTGACTCACGTTGTCAGTATCCGAATCCAAGACAGAGCCTACAGTCGGTTTTCCTAAAGTAGAGGCTAACCGGAAGACGATATCCTGCATCACTCCATCTATTTTTGTTTGTTACAAGGGGATTGGTATATCCCTTCTCTGTCTCTTACACGCGTTCTTTGTATCTATCACAATGCAAGACTCATTATAGCTTCAGACATCTTCCTAGGGAGAGTTCTATATTGACAGGCTTTCTGTGGACTAAGGCTGTGTTTCGAAAGAATTTTGCATTTCTATAGCTGCATCTCACATCGTTGGCTAGTATGAAACTGCTACAAAGATAATAACTCCTGGATTTCAGATTCGATACCTTGTGTCTCCTGTGTCTGCATGCATTAACTATATAGCCATAGAAATACAGAAAGTTATGCAGAAATAGACGTCTATCCAGAGAGAGCCAGATTCCATCAGACTTTCTTTGGAGTCAACTTGAGCCAACAAAGAATTCTGCATTTTTATAGTTGTATTCCGAATCATTTGCTGGTACGGGAGTGCTACAAGAACAACACACCCTGGATTCCAGATTCAATGCCTTCTGTTTCTCATCCCTGTATATCTTGACTGTGTAGCCATAAAAATGCAGGAACCGATACAGATGTAGATGTCTATCCAGAGAGAGCCAGACTCCAGCAGGCTTTCTCTGGATAGAGGTTGATTTGAAGAACAACCTTGCATTTCCATAGTTGCGTTTCGAGTCGTTTGCTAACCCAGGAGTACCATGTTTGGCAACAAGCTAGTGTATCAAAAAGCTCTGTATTCTGATGAGCTTTTTGATTTGAAGTAGCAAACTTTGCATCATTATAGCTCTGAAAGGATTTGTGATCTCAAGTAGACAGTGGACACAAGAATGGAAAGAACAAAGAGCAATTGGGAGGTTGTATTCTCACGATCACACATCTCAGCATGATCTGTTTGACATTGGTTTTCATGTAAAACGTCAGTTGATTAAGCATGCTTGTTAACCATCTTGCCATTATACGCGTATCGCGTCTCAAAACTGTCTCGCTACTTTACCCTTTCCCCCATTTCTGTCATGTTTTCCATGACGGTTGTTTGATTATGGTGCCTCCGTCGATATCTTTCCCTTGTTGATGGCATCTTCTTCTTTCTTCCAAATCTCCCTCATCTGAGGCCACATGGTCTGTCAACATGACGACTACGGCCTCGGTTCCCAACCGGAACCTTCCCAAGCGTGGTTGTGGGCGGTTCCCAGAGCATGGCCAACTAGTCTCTGCCCCAACTTTCTTGTTATCCCGGTTTGCCTTCTGACCCTCTGAGCGAGTCTTTCAAGAAATCCCTCATCAATATCGACACCCATTATCTCAACCCATTCCAGATATCCTTGCTTGAACTCTTCGAAGATCTTGAGTTCTCTTCTGATGAGGCTGGTCAATGCCGCTTGGACTTTTGCTCTTTCAGTGTCGAGAGCAAGCAAGTCGGTGATTTGCTGCAGGCGTGTTGCATCTTTGGTTTGCAAGACAAGGGGCTTTGTCACGCTCTCAAGTTGATGTTTCAGTCCGAGGTACCTGCGGTTGTACGTGAGCCACCAGATGTATTGATACTGGCACTCCTTGGCGTTGTCGAGGGACTCTTGCTTCAATCCCGTGACTTGTCTCTGTATCTCGAGAGCTCGGTCGATGTTAGGTCTGGTGGGTATCAGCGCAACCAGGCAAGAGAATCTGTCCTGAGCCTGTGTCAGTTCAAGTTCCCAGACACCATCGCGTGTTCCGATCAAAGAAACTCACATCCGCATTGTGATCGCTTCGATTCACAGCTTCCGTAACGCCGGGTGAGAGATTGCTGGTATCGGCTGCAACAGAACCAGTGTGTTCGGTGACGAGATCTTCAGTGTCCATGGCGGTGGATGGTCTTCATGGAGATGAAGACTTTCGAGGGCAGTTCGTGGGTGTGGTTGACAAGACACAAAGTGGATAACGAGAGAAGATCTTTCGAAGAAAGAGATCTTTAAAGTGTTGTATGTTGCAAAAAGAGAAGTCGAGTTGATCGATGAGTATGCTTGATAGATCGAGTTGGGAGAAAGAGTAGAGAAGTAGAGTAAAAGATCTTGAAAGATCTTGAAAGTATTGTTGTCGAAGGGGTGAGAGGGGCCGAACACTGTGAAGTGTTCGGAGATGAGAGAAGGATGTACTGTTGTTGAGAACGTGTGACAGTCAGATGGGGAGTAAGAAGAAGGGAAAGAGAAGAGATGGAAGAAGAAGGAATGAAATTCTGTTCTGGAGTGGAGAAAGATGGCAGACTCGCAACGTAGCGACATGAGTGTACCTGAAATAGCAGGACCAGTCCGTCTTCCTGCCATGATTCAGCTTTTGGCATCGTCGTCTGTGTCTTCACTCAAAAACACCCAAGTAGCGACCTAGGAGTCTTCTCCAGTGCGCACGGAAACGACTGAGGCGGACCACCGGAATTGCTGTCCTTTCCACTACAAAACGAGCTCTGATCGAAGGATCGATCTTCATCTGCTCAGAGCCATAGTTAGTCATGATCTCGGCTTCCAACGCAGCAATCTCTTTGAGCTTAGTGTGTATGACTCTCTCTCGAGCGTTGCATTCCACTTGGCGCTCGAGACAGTTTCGGCTCAGCATAAGCATTTGATCATAGATGCGGAGGGACGAAACATCGTCTAGATCCATGGTTCGCGAGTCCAAGCCGCTGAGCATGTGTAGTAAATCAAGTAGGATTTCATCGTCGAGTGCGTCAGAATAGGCTTTTGAGTTGATGCGAGCGAGAGTCTGGATCTTGTTGCACTTGACGGAATGGATTTGTAGCATGTTCTCCAGGGTGGCTTCGTCCTGATACAATTTTAGTCTTAGCAACGCTTGTCGGACGCATTTCAATACCTTCACAGCAGATGGGTCTTGCTCGTCTGTAGTCTGAGCGCCATTGACGGGCGAATCTGAGTCTTGTGGGTGCTCGTCCATGATGAGAGCTCGAATGGTAATGGACGTCGATGGTGAGAGTGGCTTGATCGAAGAGGTTGATAACAGGCCGGCCAGAGGATGACTCAATCTGGAAAGGAAGAACTGAGGACATTTGAAGAGAGTGGTGGGCTTTTGCGTTATCAGCAGTGAAGCTGCGACTTTTCATAAGACTCTGTAGGGATTCACTGAGGTAAGTGCGAAGCTCGGCGTCGGGTGAACGATAGCGAACGAAGGTAATTTCCAGTGAAGTTGGACGGAAGTGGATTGAAGCAACGATATGGAGATCTCCTTTGGAAGGAAGAGTGTCGTGATGGAGAACAATCCCTTCCAACTGCGGTAAGTAAGTAATGGATCTCTACAAAATTCATCAGACAAGCAATATAAAGTTGAAGAGAAGACATGAAATTTTTTCTACCATAAACTGGGATTGAAAAGACAAAGAACAGAGTATATCTCCCAACCCTTTGTACTCCACCAACGCCAGACACATGAATGAACGAACCGTGGAAAATGCAAGAAAGATATAACACATCCCATCTACCTGCTTCTGGTGCTGCCGTTACCACGCTTACCAGCAGTGAGCCACTTGGCCAGCGAGGCGGTTGTGTGACGATCACCCTCTCCCTGTCTGGCGTTGCGGTTCATCTTCTGTTGACCCAGCTTGTGCAGACGCTCGGCCTTGCTGCGGGCAACCTCGCTGGTGACACCATCCTCACGTCTGTTCATGCGACTAACACTGCGAGTGCGGGACATGGCGCGAGAAATGCTGTTGCGGTGCTTGGCGGGTGCGTCGCCGCCGTCGACATCCATCATGTCGGCGTCTTCGACAGCCTCTGCACGACCACGAGGACGAGATTGCGAACGAGCGCGAGCACGCTCCATAATGGATGTGGAGTCGTGGCCGAGAGCCTCGAGACCCTTCTCCATCTTCTCGAGTTGGACGGCCTTCTTACTGCGGGGAATGACGGCGCGGTTCTTGAGCGACTTGCGTTGCTTGGCTTCGTTGCGGATGAGTTGGCGCTTCTCACGGATGAGCTCGGCCTTGTAGCGGATGTCTGCCTCGTCAGCCTCCTCGACCTCGTCCTCTGATTTGTCGTAGTAGCCTTCTGATTCGAGACGGGCTTCCTCCTCTTCCAAAGCGGCGAGCTTGGTCTCGATCTCGGGGTCGACAAAGTCGTAGACGTTCTTTCCGTCGAGGAATTCGGGCATCTTGTCCTCGCGCCAGTCGGGGTTCTCGAGCATCCACTTCTCCTTGAGG
>SWBL01000512.1:0-25765 GCA_024195585.1 Aureobasidium sp. EXF-3400
GCCATGACCGCCATGATCACTAAATTCTTCTCTGGCGTTGTCGTTAGCGAGTCGTGCCTACCAGATGTTATCCCACGCGAAGAGGACTGCGTGAACCCGCCCACCCAGGCTTTTTAGCGGATAGAGCAGCCTTGACTCTCAGGTCCCAAGACGAACGAAGAGATCGCCACGTAGTGGACAGCTCACGTCTAAGAGCACGATCGACGCGACCTCGGCGACGCGACCGGGCAGCTCAAAGATGAAATCTCGAGTCCGCGACGATGCGTTCGGCGGCGAAGGCTTCGCGCCTGATTCTGCTCGCTTGAAGGACGGACTGCACTGGTGGGGATCTCTAGGTTGTCTGTAGAGAAAGTAACGAATGACGATAATGGAATTGGTCGAGATGGATGCAATCATACATGATCAAGGATGCGACAAGGCAGCAATTCGGGGAGTATGAGAACATGCTTGGCAACAGACGGCAATTCCCATCCGGGGTCCGTGCCGCGGCCTGCTTCGACCTCTTAATCGGCGCTCCGAAAGCATTGAACGTCTTCACTGCTCCCAACTGTCGCCTGCTGTATTTTCGCTATATCCTACTTATACCAGTGCAAAGTGTCAAACACGGCCTATAGCGAATCGAACAAGGGGAGTCTTACAGCCTAAGCACACTTTGAAGAAAACGAAGCCCCCCTGGGAATGTTTCCGAGGTTGTCACGTTTGCGTTCGGAGTGGCTACTAGATTAGGATCCTGTCTTAAGGAGACCTGCCAAGCAGGTTGCTACTTTTGAACAGCAATGTCAGATTACGCAAGAAAAAATGTGATATGGATCTGATGTGACCCCGCGGTCAATGCGGTCCGTCTACGAGGGCCAAAGGCAGGCCGACGGCCAGGCGAAGGGAGAGCACGCAACACTCAAGACTTACTTACGACGAAATCACGTGAAGCAGGGCGACTGATGATCATCTATTCATGGCATGACTGGCACTCACTCAACAAGTCACTGCAACCACAGCGGTTACGCCATCTCATGCTGATCCTAAAAATCACTTCGCTCCACTTATGGAGCCAATCCTACAGTCTCAGCACCGCAGTATCGAAACACAGATCAAACAATGATTACCAGCGACCAGCTACAGAAGTTATACGAGCAAGTTACACAGCGGATAGTTTCCTCCCAGGGTGGTTCGTGGGGAAACAGAGAGAAATCACACCTGAACCATCGGCCAAACGTGAAAGACAAAGCCTACCTAATCACGCAGAAATTATCATCTCAACAGACGACAAGAAAACTAGACTATGACAAAGTTAGAACATCTTGGATTCCAAAGGTCGCCGGGCCAGGCAAATTCAAGCTCCAACTTTATGCTGATGGAAAAATACACTCAGGAGTTCATACACCATCGTTCGAATCGCCCGACCTAGGAACTCCGCTACTGACGACATTCCACTCGAAGGTTGAAGAAGAGGATGAAGTCGAGGTCGAAGAAATATTGGAACGACGAGGTCAGCGATATCTCATCAAATGGAAGTGCTACCCACATTTAGAAAACACCTGGGAACCTATACATATTCTCGGAAACTGCCAGATGAACCTGCGCCAGTTTCGTCGCACCGCGGCAAGTCGACGCCGTCGTGCAGCAGAGTCATCGCGTTCCACACCATAGACGACACACCAACATTCTACAGTGGCATCAGGTACGGGACGATCCACTTTGTCAGGGAATATCGAGCCCGATTTCATTCCAGCCGCGAAACTTTTTGGAGCTTGTAAGGATGAGGCGTTTGCGGGTCTTCGATCGATGAGATAGAGAAGAGTGTTCTGACCCGGCGGATCTTGTTTGCTGAATTTTCAGGTTTACATCCGTGTTCACTGAACGTAGTTGTAGTTGCATCGCGTACGTCGTGAGATTGCCAAGGCTTTGAAAACATACTCGGAGTCCGATAGGTGATTATGTCCGATCGATTATAGCACTAACGACCCCGCATACAAGGGACTGTCACATTTGAAGCGACTGCATACCGCGCTTCGAACTGATCTTCAATTGCTCGGCTACACTTGTGTATTCTGTTGTCCTACAGTCTCGGCGCTCGATCATTAGGCATCGTCGCTTACACCGCTCGCCAACAACCTCTGCACCGCGTAGAAGTTGGGTTGTGCGAGATCTACCGCGCTAGTATCCTCACCTGAAATGTTTCTACTCCTTTCTTTACGGTGCCGATGAGTGATCTAAATCGAAGATCGATTTCTGCTGCTACTCAACTGCTTTGGGGTTGCTTACACGAGTGTATCCGTTAGCTGCACTACACCACCCACTGGATCAGCCATGCTCCTCCCTTGCTCAATATAGCAACGTACGCTTCCAAAGAGAATGCAAGCGAGGGACTTTCTGCAGCGAGTTCTTGCTTCAACTTTCGGAAGCACAATGCAGAATTATGGTCACCAAATTGTGAAGGTAACCAATCACACGAGACTGGTTTCTGTTCTTGGAGGCAAGCGCTTGGCATATTTGTGGGTCAAGTATCACACATCCTACTGGTCCACGTGTCCATCTCTCTGTCATAACTTATCTCTGATACGGCACGGCGCAGACAGATTCTTGCGTAAGCAGGAGGCCTATCGATTAGACGACCAAAAGGATAAATACTCAATCAGTCTGTCTCTGAACTCGGTTGTTGTTTTCTTTTTGACTGCTGAATCGTTCTACCCAAGTTCTGTCAAAGTTTCTGGTGCCTCGGAGTGAAAGTCTCAGATGGCGGTCGATTTCCAAAGGTGATCAGCGCGACGCATACTATATGATGCTTTCTAATCGGAGCAGAATTCTCTCATCCGATCCTTTTGGGTTCCTAGTGGGCAAGAATAAAACCTCTTTCACTCTTCACTCGGATGCTCTTGTGGGGCAGTCGGATCCCCTCCTTGCTCTTATCAATAGCGGTATGCTCGAAGCACGGGAGGGTCACGCTTGGCTAGAAGACACAGACGAGAAAACATTTGTACGGGTCGGGGAGTATCTATACACCGGCGACTACACCCCTGCTGAGCCGGATGTTCTGCTTGCTCATTCACAAATTGGGCAAGAGAGCGACGGTATCCATACGCAAATGATCTCGGAGCGTGATGCGCTCAATGGTGATTCAATCTCGGCCGCGATGGAAGCTCCAGAGGTTCAAATTGGACAATTTCCAGAAGAACCTCTTCCTAGAGTGTCCGAATGGGACATGTTCCGTCTCACCAAAAAGAAAAAGAAAGAGAAGAAAAAAGCACGTGCTGCCTTCTCATGGGGTTCAGACGGAGAGCCCGAGATCCCGAAGGTCGACCCCACTACATCCAAGAGAGAGCTTCTTTGGGACGAGTTTATCGATTCTATCGATACATGTTACAGAAACTTCAGACCACGTCGGAATCTGGAGCCCTACGAGGACTACCGCGAGGTCTTTTTATGCCATGCCCAGCTGTATGTTTTCGCGGACAAGTACGACATTCAGCCACTGGCAAAGCTGTCGCTCTCAAAGCTTGGACGTACTCTTGCGGACTTTAACGTTTTCGAAGAGCGGAGAGAAGACATCGTGGAGCTCTTACAATATTGCTACGCCAACACTGCAGAGCGAGTAGGAACGAAGGACAGCTTACGCGTCTTGGTCATCAAGTATGTGGCCTGTGTTGTAGAGATGTTGAAAGGCAGTGAAGGGTTTCATTCGTTGTTAGGTGAGGCCAACTCGATCGCTCTCGATCTGATAATTGAGCTTTGCAAAAGACTGGATTGAGCTCTATATTAGCAAAATCTCCATACATAGGCACGACAAGGATGGGATCTAGCATGGGAAACTCTTAGCCATATCGACGGATAGCCATCACATTCCAAGCAAGACAAATTGAGAAAGCCCAACATAATTGGATTACTGCCGTCATATACCTTGGCAAGAGTGGGGTAAGTAACCCCTCCACTGCCTTTATCCCGGCCGCCATGCACTCGTCGTTCTCGATACCAGAACGCAAAACATAATCAACGAAGAAGAGGGAACCAAACCACGTTTTCTGAGCTCCCATTCCGGAAGTCGTGATGAGCGGCCAAAGAGAAGAAGCACTTCGGGTTGACATAGACCGCCCTCAGATAAACACTACATGCTTAAACATGGTGTTGCCTATTTGTATGAAGCAGATGACACAGCAACGTCCGCTACCCAGGTACGAAAACGATACAGACGATTTCGAGAGCATCATACGAGGCTTATGTGAGAGGCACAAGATAGCAGAGCCTGAAATTGAAAAGTTCATCGCTCTTGCCTCAGGATACGGTGATGTGTTAATCCTCCTTGAAAGGCCTTCGATGGACCACGACTATGATGATGATCTTGAAACCTTTGTCGAACGCTCCCCTGTTTTGCAAGGTGTTGATGAGTTGATCAAGACTGCGACCAGAGGTTCGCGGTCTATCTTCGACACGATTGTGCTGGACGTCTTTCCTTTCAAACCTAAAGGACGATCATACCCCTCCGATGAGGAGTGCTACGAGGTCACCGAACAGATTATCAGAAACAAGAAGCCTCGAGTCGTCCTCGGATGCTGCGCAAGTATTGATCCTCAGCATTGGCTGTACCGATTCAATGCAACATGTCCTAGCACCAAACCAACAGTCAGATCGGCGGATATCCAAGAAACAACTGTTCAATTCATCCCGTCTTTTCATCCTGGCTACTGTTTGAACCATGTCACCTGGTCTGCAAAGCTTCGCCTTCTGCTCGTGTATCATTTCATTCTGGCATTTTGTAGTACTATCCCCCGTCCATCAATACCTAGGTGGTCGCTAAGCATATTATTCGAACCTCAAGTGTAAGTGCTTCGCCATGAGTCCAGATCTTGGGCTGACCAGAATACATAAGACCATCTTGGAAGCCCGACCTACTTTTTGCTGAACTTCGAATACTGAGTCTGCTGCGACATTTGCATGGAGACAAAAACACACTATTTCGTGTCCAGAAGAGTGCGAATGAGAATCGGAAACTTCTGCAAGAAGAGCGAGACGAGCTGTTTGAGAAGTTAAACACACTGCACATGATATCAAGTGTCTGCAACGGGTACAGAGTTAATCTTATCATCGCACTCTGGATCGAATACTTCAAGACTCACGAGCTTTATGAGAGCTTCTTGGCAGAACTCTCGAAGCTTGCAGGGAAACAAGTGATTCTCCAGGACCACATGGACACTTCCGACAATGTGCAGAGATGGGTGAAAACAATTCATATACCCACGCCGAATCGGCACAAAGACTCGTTTGCGTTCTTCCTAGGTGATGAGTAGATAGGAAGAGAAACTTCAGGTTTACAATGAACAGGAATTACACAGAGATGATGAAAGATCAAGGAGCCGACAGAATGGGCGCTAGGGTAAGCCTGCGAAATGATGCTTGGTCGCAGATGATCAGATGAAGCGGATAGTGCTCTGGCCATGCGTGCCTGGTTTGCGATGCTGGTGAGTTTTGATGGAGTACAGGAGATCGAGATCACAATCTAAGCATGACTGTGCCGAAGCGCTTCAGGCGACAGCAATGGGAGCAACGTAGAGTGACCCAGCACGTAGTCCATCACGGCATCCTCGTGACTCTGGTAACAATACGCTTGTTCCGGACAGTCTTTCCAGATATCCTCCGTCGGCCGTAAGACCGCCCTCGGGATCATGTGCATCTGGTCGTCTGTCAACGCGGCGTCTTCGAGCATTGCTAGTTGAATAGTCTGAAGCTCGAGACGTTCGTGGAACTTTCGAAGAACGGACTCCCAGGAACCTCCTGTGGGCAAGAGAGCGACGTGTTGTAGCGCAAGGTGTCGTAAAGCTGGGAGCTCGGACAGGAATGCCCACAGGTCCCGCTCGATTGTCACAACTGACAGTGTAACAGCTTGGAGGTAATGGAAGGAATAATTTCTGGGTCCCGGGGGACGGAGCCAGGCACCAGAAGCCGCTTGTTGCCTATTGTAAGCAGCGATCTGTAGAGGCAATTGTTGCGATGATGTGCGCGTCAGACCTTGATCGCGTGGCCAATAGGATGTGTCTGATAGAGATTGGAGCTGCGTATCTTGGCTGAAAGTGATACACATCTTCTTCAGACACCTGCTGCTGAGTAAGGTATATGATAGCGAGCGCCCCACAGCGCCGAGGTCGATAGAATCATCGTGATTATTATAGCGTATGTCCCAATTTAGATCGTTTAGTTCAGCGAAGATGCAATGTTCGATAGAGACGAGCTGGCGTGTGAGATGTTCAGTCTGCTCGCTGTTCAGAGCCTCACGGGTTTGAATATTGCGGATCCATTCCTCCTCCTGTCTCCACGATAGGCTTTCGTTGCGGTGAAATCTGTTCAGCATCCTCATGAGGTCTCGAGGCCGCCAGAAAGCGGTCCCGCAAGTAAACAAGTATGTAGAGAGAAGCCTACCACGTCCGGCATCTTTGGTAAGGGCGAGAGTCCTGAAACATAGGAATTGCTGCAGACTATCGACATACATGTCTTCTTCTGTATCGTGCATAGCTAGAACGCCATACATATTGAAGCGTATATTTCTCCAACGCGTACCCCAACAATCATCGAGATGTGCCGGCTGGTGGAAAAAGCCCGATAGCTGCGAAAGTCGCTTTATCGCTTGCTCGAACGATTGCAAAAACAGCTGCAGCGAATGGTCGTCTTCATCGTCGTTCGTCGTGCCGAACGAATGCTCAGACTCCTCACCCAAGATTTGGGAAAGAACGAGAGCGCTGAGTCCACCAATGTGCCGTTGGAGAGTCACTCGCTCGCGCTCGTAATCTTCATAGAGATGACGTCGGTCGTTGTCTGACAACGCTTCCCATTCTTGCTCAGACATCGGCCTCTCGGTAGAATCTTTGAGTTCACTGTCCAGCCTATCGGCATCGGGATCCCCATCATCTAAGCCCTCAAATCCGATGTACTCGTGTATAGTCAACCCCTGCCAGTCTTCGAAAGCGCCGAAGTCTCTAGGTACAATTCTTCGGTGCAGGCGGATAGTATGGACATGTTGCCGGAGTGTCGGACTCTCAGCTATTCTCACAAGACTGGCAATACCTCCGATGTCGAGGTCGAATACCGCTTCGGAGAATATCAGAGGTTCAACGATGGGTGAGTAGTATCTCGAGACGAGTCGTACTGCCTTCAAACTCCCATGGTCTAACATACCAAATATCCCCCTCAACAACTCTGGCGGTACGCTTGAGAAAGAAGCCATGATGTAGTAGAATGGCAGTATAGAATTATGATGGCTTGTCAGTATTCGAATGTTCGTGACAGCTAGCTGACCGCTCTCACCGCTTTGACTAGGCAGCAACGATGGTGCGCCAAGACGCTGCGGCGCCCGTATAGATAGCGCAATTTCCCCCAAGCCGCGCCCCCGCTCTAATGCCTCTACCGTACTTAGCATTCCTTTCGCCTGGCTTTAGGCTGCTCATCGTTACGAAGCCCGAATTGAGATGTTCCTAGAATTATCGAGAATTCTCCCTATCGCTGTGTTGTTTCGCATCGACATGGCGTCATAAACAGTACATCAAGCGTAATCATCCGTTTGTGAGAAACAGGCCTCCATCCATGGATCGAAACTCTTTGTGATTATCTCGCTCAAGAATATGTGTATCACGACCAGCAACCATCTCTGTTACTATCAAAATTCCCATCACGTTGCCGTTGCCTTGTTTGTTTGTTGAGTTCAGAGTACGCCGATCAACGCCAGAACGACGCAATCAGGTTTAGTGCACTCACTCGAACACATCGCAGTTGTGAATCGCAGTTGTGAAAAATCACCATCGAAAGCTGCAAAAACTTGGTTCAAGCGTAATAGCATTAAATTGCTCGAGAACTGGCCCCCATATAGCCCGGATTTAGATCCAATTGAGCACCTTTGGCCTCTACTCAAAGAAAAGCTATACGAGCTATATCCAGACATTGAATCATGGCGAGGTAGCGAGGCACAAGTGGCAGAGCGTATGGAAGATGTATTGGTACACGCAATATTGACGACTTTTAACGCACCCAACTCGTAGATGAATCGCGGTCATCTAAGGTACAGATTCGTCAAATTTGTATGGTATTTCCATCGTTGTTGTATCCGTCGCGTTCGATCAAAGATGGAGGGATAAAAGGAGGAAAGGCTGCGGAGACGCTCGCTTTGCAAAACTTCTGATACCCCACAGTAGGATAGACGAAGTATATAGGAGGGCAGAACGACGTCCAGTAGTTCTACGTTCGACTTGATTAGTTATTCTAATGGTCCCTCTAGTATACACTGCGATATATACCTACTTTGCTTCGCTTACCACTCTGCTCTATAAGTCTGACCCTGTTAGACAGGAGCGAAACTCTAGGATCACTACTGGCACGCGCTCGCTGTTAGGCATATGCATTTCAGATTTCTTTACCCGAATCTAGCCTTTATTAACTTTGATCTAGGTTTCGCAGGTTGTACACTAGATCCTAGTCGCCGAAATTTGAAGCACTTGCGATTTGTGCCAAGGGTTATTCAGACCAAGACCTAGACGAAGAAATCAAAAGAAGACCGACATTGGCCTTAGATCCAGCCTACTATAGAGTACATATGCATGCACAATGACCATCGGCACAACCTACCCTGCTTGCTCACGGGCCTGCGTTAGCATCCTATGCCGCATCTAAGACTGTCATCGAGCGTTGCATCAGGCGACTCCCCGGCTTACATTATGAGCTATCTAGAATCGACCGGAGGGTACTTTTCCAATGTAGTCAGTTTGTGCCGTGCCATATACTGATGGATTGGTATTATCTGGGCCCAATAGAGAACAAAGACAGATCTGCCATCGTGTCGGGGACTGATCTGAACAGTGGTGTCGTCGTTGTTCCTCGCAAAAGTCTGCGCTACAGAGCAGATGGGTGAACCTGATAAAGGCCATACTCCCTCCCTATGTTCTCTTTCCTTTCCTCGATACCAGCAAGCAGAATCCTTGGTCCTACTATGGGCTGGAACGGCATGTGCCAAGACTCGAACCGCTCGAGGTATCTTCAAAAGCACCCCCTGGACACTTTGCTTGAACACTTGGACAAAACGAATTCTACAGGTCAGCAGATTGATTGTCAAAATTGATAGATATCCCGGTCTGACAGTTGGAAAGTCTGGCGCCTGTGCGAAACTCGATGCCAATCGTGTGATGAATTTTTGAAAGTGCTTGAAACGTCCCTGCCAACCACTTTTGCGTTCATCCAGCTGCCTATCAAAATGCTTGCAACCCCGAGTCAAATTGGTGAACCACCCACAGTTCGAACGTCTAAGTGGTTCGAGTGTCGGGTTCGAGAGATGGTCGCGCAACATGTCCTGGTCGCTGCATCGGGTAGGATGCACATAAATAAGAAACGGGTATACCTTTGATGTGGAGATAGAGCTTGGTGGAGGGCTTCGCACGAGGTTTCTCGGCAGTTCAATTGCAGCGTGATGTTTCTGCACCCGCTGCTTCATATGATGTTCTAATTCAGTCTTTTATGCCACCATAAGTATTGTCGCAGGGTCTTGATTGTCAATACATATCGAATATCAGTCTACGATGGCAGAGACTGGCTGAGCTCTCATGATATCCCGTGTTGGTCTCACTAGCTAATCGCAAACAGCCTGTCGCATCTCACGGTACTCTGCACAGTTGCTCCTTCTGTATATACTTGAAATTACTTCGTGACACATGAACCACGGATACTGCTCATGCTCAGACTACTCGTGATCCTGATTGCGAGGGACTGCGTCCTCAAGATAGGTACTTGATCTTGTAGAGAAGCTTCACGCGACGTGCACGTTACACTGTTGCGCCCCTTGTACATGACACCTCAAGACTTCCGAAGCCCAACTGTAGCCAAGACCGCCCACGCCAAGGTATGCGCATCTAATTATCCCGCGATATGACGGAGCGACCCGGTCTAGCGGATCGAGTGGATTAGCCAGAGTGAACTCAGCAAAATCGAAACCACCTCCACATTCACAACAATTCGAGACACATATTTCCGACTCCGACGCACCTTGATTTTTCTCCTGTAAAGATGCCGTCGGCCTTCCATACTAATTCAGTCGTCACGGATCTCACCGTGTGCTTCTTTTCTCCAGATGGGGTACCTTCCATCTGCGTACCGGACCCGCAGACATGGCACCGTATAGAGAAAGAGCTCTATCTGCATACATCTCAACAGACAGCATGGCTGTATGTGGCGCTTGCGAACGAGGAGGAACCATCAGCCGAGGATTTGTATGTAGTGGACATCAGTGTAGGCAAAGCATTTCCCGGTTCCAGCTCAAGTCAATGGGAGAGTCGACCCGGTGGGATCTGGGTGCTTAGAAGGAAACTTTCTGCGAAGAACCACCGACCTTTGACGGGAGTGGACGTGTTGTTCGGGTCAGATGCTGTTGACCCACGACCACAATGGAACCTCATAGAACCACCGCTTCAGCTGGACGGTCAGTCAAAAGTGCAGGATGTCAAATTGACCGTCCTCTTTGGCAGGGCCAGGCCGATCAAAGACGCTCGACAGAGTATACGAGTTCGAGAGGATCATAAATTCAAGATCGTCCAGATCTCTGACACACATATGGGTACTGGAGTCGGAGTATGCAAAGATGCCATTGACGCTCATGGGTACAATCTGCCGCAGAGTGATGCTGACCCCCTCACTGTAGACTTCATGGCGAAGGTCCTGGATCTCGAGAAGCCAGACCTTGTGATTCTTACTGGAGATCAATTGCATCACGATACGCTCGACAGCCAAACTGCCCTCTTCAAGGTGGCTGCTCCCATGATTAAGCGATCTGTCCCATTCGCAGCTGTCTTTGGAAACCATGACAGTGAGGGTGCACACGCATTATCACGTGGGTGATCATCCTTCTAACTGCTTGATCCGCTCTCAATCTTCTTGCTGACTTTCCGTCAGGCGCGGCACAAATGTCAATCCTGCAGACTTTACCTTTCAATCTATGCGAGTCAGGTCCAGAACACGTCGAGGGCGTAGGAAACTTCCGTATAGAGGTTCTGGGATCTGCTCCGTCCAGTCGATCGCTATCAACACTGTATCTCCTCGATTCGCACGGACAGATGCCAAGCAATACACACGATCCGGAATACGAGCCTATCAAGCAGAGCCAAATCGATTGGTTCACGCAATCGGCGCAGGGAAGCAAAAGCTTGCGTGAGAGTGACCATAACGTCAACCATGTTCACCTTTCTCTGGTCTTCCAACACATTCCTCTCCCCGAGTTTGCAGACAGCCGTCTTCGTATACATGATGGGCACCGGGGGGAACCTTCTGAGGGGCCCAGGATGAATTCACACTTCTATGATGCTTTGGTAAAAGAAGGCATATCGGCATTCAGCTGCGGTCACGACCACGTAAACGACTTCTGCGCCCTGCTGCCACAACAATCGCTGCAGAATGACCACAACCCCTCTCGGCTCGGTCCATGGCTCTGTTATGCAGGAGGTAGTGGATTTGGGGGATATTGTTCGTACGGCACAACGCGATTTCATCGGCGAATGCGGGTTTGGGAGCTCGACACAAGTACCGGAAGCTTGACGAGTTGGAAGCGGATTGAATATGGAACGGACAGGGTTGATCAGATTGTGCTTGTAGAGAATGGGATTGTGGTCGATGCTCACGGAGAAAGACATTAAAGCGGGAGCAATGTACCAGACTGCGTAGATATCAAGTGATAGGAGAAGCGAGTTAATGGGAGATAGCGATGATTCCGTTCTGCCTCTTTGTCAGAGAATGCAGTGATTTGTATGAAAGCCGCAATATGGCATACAATCATACTTGAGTTGGTCCGATACAGCGAGGTGTACGTGATCTGAGCTACTTTCGCTATCAAGCCTTATGTTCCATCGAACTACTCGTCAATTACCCTTTTGATCTCAATCCATAACGCATCAGCATCTTCCTCGCGGTCCCATCCTCGCAGCCAGTCCTCTAGAACATTCATAAATTCGAGTGCCCAAGGATGTCGTCGTCCCCACTGATCCACAATTGTCTGTATCGCTCTGCGCATAGTCAACTCTGCATCTTCAGCCCGCCCTTGGATGAATTGACTGCACGAAAGGACTTTTAGAGACTCTATCCCCTCAGCAACCCTTCCAGCATATATTTGGTATCGTTGGAGCATGGACGAGACTTTCAGAGCCACTTCTCCAGCCTCATCATGGCGACCCTGTCTGTTCAGATTATGCGCTAGGTTGAGCATGACCCGTGGGGTGGAGTGAACGGGAGGGCTCTCTATCTGAGCAAGGATATCTCGAAGAACACGTTCCTCTTCCGAATGATCTGTAATCATTATGCGCTTTACATAATCCAGACGGACAGATACGGCCAGGCGATGAGATAACCCCAGTATCCTATCGAACATATCAGTAATACACATCCAACCTTGTTTCATGGTGTGACTGAGACTTTCCAGATCAATTTCATCGAGAAGCTGGAATATGCGACTACACATTGAATCCTTCCCGTTGATGCTCATAGACATCTCTTTGATAAAGCTGCGGAGCATGACGGCCACTTCAGGGAGCCCAGATTGTAACAGGTGGATGAGGACTTCGAGAAAGCAGGCTAGAGTTCGAGGGTGCTCGGCTCGAAGGATAGGTTCAATAAGAGCAGATGCTCTCGAAACTGCGCCGTTGAACTCGACGTACGATCCCTTTTCTTTGAGCATGGTGGCAGTAAAGTAGTAAGAGTCGAAGTCTGTGCACAGATCGTTCCGGAGCCTGACACCACCTCGGGAGACTAGCAGTCCATTCTCATCGAATATCATCTGTGTACAACAGGCATCGGAGTAGATCGTAATGAGATGATACAGGTTCTCTGGTATCAGGAAGGCCCGAGGTGGAGACGGTGGATGGGATATCCTGGAATTCGCCATCACCTGTCTGCATGATTGTACTTCTGCTCGTCATCAGCTTAAGCTCAAGCAGTAGCACGGTAGACCAGGTACAAAATTAAGTACCTCGATCAACATGTTTCAGGAGTCTTCGGGCTAGGGACTCGTAATCCTCTAAGTATCTACTGAACTCCGGGTGATTCCGTAGGGCTTTGGTGGTTGCAGATATGGCATTACTAGACATCTTATTCCATCTTATGATATCAGTCATGACCGTCGAGAGATGCTGGCTGACTCACCGTGTATCTGGTATGAGAATAATCATGGCAATATAGGTACCATTTCCCGAAGCCTTGTGCGCAGCCCTCCCATAAGCCAGCATTTTCTCAAGAGCTTTACTTCTGTCGAGAGTCAACGTTCTGTGGTTTCTCCACATAGTGTACGCCACTAGCATCTTGAGAATCTTAGAGTGGGTCTCCGAATGGTGTAAGCTCTGGAAAAGCTTGATAATCGCGTGAGCGTAAGCTTCCGAAGAACCTTCCATCGTGGCTTCTGTAAGAGTTGCACGTAGACTGACCGTCTTGTATTCTGTGAACGTCAAAGGGTCATCTGTCCAAAGGACTAGATTGTGCTGTAGGATCTCAACACTGTCTTGGGCTATGTTCACTAGGCCCTGGACCTCCCCGCCGTTCTCAAAGTTGAGACGTAGTTTATATGGCCTCTGCGCAATTGATCGATACCCCTGCTCCAGCGAAGCCACCGAGGGGATCTCTAGCGATGGAGCTTGGGATGGATAGCGCTCTGGGTGCGGTAAGGTCAAAGGTCTTGTGATGGATGTTAGCGCAACATGAGACTGTTGGCGCATTGTGTTGATCCCGTCGAGTCTTGTTGTTGTAGTGGCTGTATGATTCACCCCAGCAGATTTTCCAGATAGCGGGCTGCCTGGTATAGGGGACGCTACTCTCGGGATTGCCGGTGTTTGAATCCGATCGGATAGAGGACTGTTTCTTGATCTCATGTCCAGGTAGTTTGTGGAGGAAGCAACCAGTGACCGTCCCGTTGCTTCATGATGTCTTGCCGATGGCAATAGCTGCTCTTGGATGATTTTCCATGTCTGACTCACGAGATCTACCTTCGCGATGTCAGTGAGAGTTGCGCACGAAACCTCTGGTCAAGAGAGACAAACTTCTTCCTGAGATAGCGAGGCATAGTCACGATTCCTCATGCGATAGCACAAGCATTGCATACCGTAGCTATACTGATGTCTAAGTCCGACGTGGTACAGCTAAACAGAGCAATTCACGAAAGTCTATGGATAGCTTGACAACTTCGATGGGAAAGATGGAGGGTGAAATACAAAAGCTTATCAATGAGCAACGTGCAGCACGGTCTGTGTCACAGTAATCCTCCTGACGGGAATAGAGCAAACGGAATGATAGACAATTCTATTCTATGATTCGTCAAGAATCCATGGGGCACATGGTGCGTACATGCATATCGCGAGTACATGTGCATACGCGACGTACATCCGGATGTGAAACGCCAAGGTCGGCTGGATATCCTACATGTTCCGTCTCGCCTAATCTGAAGCGATCATCAGATTTGGGGTCCGATACAGTAGATGCTGGTCAAAAACATGGTGCTACGGAACAAGCGCGCTGCACTTACCCCGTACCGTATCCTCTATCTGATCGTCAGCGAGGCTAATTTAATCAGCTTCACATCTATAGCTTGTAAAATGATCCGATGTCTTGTCTTGGCTGTCACGAGGAGGAGAGCTGTATCTTCAAGATTGAATATTACTAGTCGGCGGACTTCAGTAATACCAAATAACCAGATTGCAGTGGAATACTTGCTCAATGTGTGTTAAGATCATCGAGTCTTCTCAGAGCTGTTCCGTCCTCGAAGCCACTCATGCATCATAATGTGGATCAAACAGGATTTATGGCATCAGCTTACTAACAGAACAGCTGGCGATTGATTCGTGCATCGGATACATCTTCAAATGACTAGCTCAGCCACCCAATTGACGAGACGACTTCGTTAGCTATCAATAGCAATAGCACAGTACCATACTGAGCACCTTCTATCGTGCGGATTGACTAATAAATAGCTGGAACAGTTCGTCATTTCTATGGGACCTCTCACCTTCTACCACCGGTCTCTCCGTCCCCTGCAAAATTTGCATCATGTCGACTCTAAAGAATCATGACCTCGAGTTTCTCCAGCTGAACAAGCTATACGATCCAGCAGCTTACGACTCCCTACCATCCCTTCGCGAGGCCCATTGTCAGATGACAGAAGATACGATGGCCAAACTGCATGGTCCAATCCGCGACGTATTCCTCCGGAATAAGGTTCACGATCGTTATGGAATATGCCTCAACCACAGTCACTTCCCGATGGCCAGTGACAGACGCCTTGTGGAACATGGACCAGTATCTATACCCATGGAAATGGGCAGCTCAATGGAGAATACAACCACCACGTTCAATGGCATTATCCATCCTCGCTCAATCAGACTGTTTGGTGGAAAGTTGGCACCATATGAGTTCTCTTTCCACTCGCAAAAGCCTCAACAACTCCACCACGAGTTTCTTAGCGAAGCTTTCTCTCTGATTAGAGACCTCGGCTTGCATAACCATCTTGGCATACGCTGCTTCGAAGAGCACGACACCCGATATCCTGTTGAGATAACACAAGGCAACGCAAACGTCATGGTCCCTCTAGGAGCATACCCAAGTTCTGAACTTATAGATGCATTCTGGATCTTCACTGAGGATGATAATGACAGATGCCACTGCAGAGAGCAATGCTTTCCATTGAAAGATCGCAAACACGAGGAAAACCACAGTTGTGGATAGGACTCTATCGATCTGCTATTTCCGCTTTCCTACTACAAAGTCTCCTATGGTCGTCTTAGTTGTTTGTCCATATTTTCTGACCGTATACTGTCATTGCTGTAGAATTATCTATTGTCAAGGTCTCATCGTTCAACATCGTCTTTGTTTTCGGATCATACTCGTGAAGACGCCATAGTCTGTATGAGCCTCTCCCACAGCCTCGAAACCCGATGTCTCATAGAAGCGGATCGCGTCGGGTGATGCCATGACAAAGCAATCCAGATTGTTCTCATCCGCCATGGCACAACCCCAGCGCAACAGCATTGTTCCGGCTCCTTTTCTCTGATATTCTGGAGCCACTGAGATCTCATTGAGCCCTGTTCAGAGAATGTTCAGATCGATCTTGGAGGGTCGGAGACTTATAGACTTACTCAAGATTATCTGTTGACCATGCAACACCCTCTGGCGCTCTTTCCTGAGATGCTTCGAGACTTGAAACCAAGCTTCAGTATCCAGTGCCTTAGGATTTTGCGACGCCTTTCTTTCTTTTGAGATCGCTTTTTGCGTTGTTGGACCGTTGCCTGACTCAAGTGTCCATATCGCGTAGCCGACGCAACCCGCCTCGCCAGTCACTTTGCGTATGTAGCAAGACTTGTTGGCCAAACTGTCTCTCAGACCTGTGATGATCCACTCTATCTCTTCTTCCTCCTCATAAGCCTCCGAGCCTGCTTGTGGAAACATGATCTTGCGTAGGGGATCTTCCCGCATCGCAGGGAACTGGCAACAACGGACTAATGCGTCTGCATCGTCGAGACTGGCCTCTGATAGCTGGTACTGCATCTGTCGGAGGTAAAGGCGAGATTGGAAACTTTGAGGCGATCTATGAAGGATCTTCGTGTGATGGATTGGATCAGAAGGAAGGGAGTGCGAATGGATTGACAACTAAGTCGGAGTCGACAAGCAACGGCGGGGAAAGAACGCTGCATAAAGTTTGCCAAGACAGTCGGCGTCACAATGTCACATGCTTAGCCGTTGTTGCCTCAAAGCTGATTTCGTTTTCACTCGTACATGTCCTCACATGTTGTCAGTTCGCGTATGCCGTACAAGCAATTTTTAGCTCGATCGTGGCAATCAACTACTTTGAACCTCGACATTACAACAGATTAATTCCACTTGTCATGCCGCCCTATGATCAAACTGTCTCAATCTCCTGGCATTAAGACACTCCAAGGAATAACTGATTGAGTTGAACGCAGGACCTCCTAATGAGTTCCTGCCTATCTACATACTTACTAGCTAATGAGTGTAAATGCATGTTGCTCTGTATGCTCTGTTGTTCTGTCTGCTCTGACAGAATCAGAGGGAGCAAGGGATCAGAGGGAGCAGGGTGCATCAGGCAGTCGCCTGCTGCAGAGTGCTCTGTGGAGAGGACCTGTCTTGGCAGAATCCTCAGAGCAGTATTCTTAATACAGTAATGATCGGCAGTGCACGAGCCAGAGGCCGGTACGCTTAACACTGGATCGTAACAAACACATAACTTCCAAACCGATCGATGTTTTGAACACTTAGGAATTATTTATTATGTAAAAAAATAAAAGTTAAGAGAAGAACATCGAGATCCGAAGTTCTTATGTAAATCACTATATCTTTAGCTATAGTGGATCTATTACTATATGACTTTCCTGGTATATGTAAACAGCTATATTCTGTAATATATATGAGTTTTAGATCATATGAATAGAAAATAGAAGTAGAATATTATCTCGAATTAGCGCTCTAATTATGACTGTAAAAACTATGATATCTAGACAACTATAGGGATATATAAGTTTAGCTAAGCTAGGTCTTCTAGGGCTATATGTAAAGTATATACGCTAAAGTTCTTAGCACAATTTCTACTATGTTCGTTGCGCAATTACTACGACAATATAAAAACCTCGAATTTACCGTTCGAAAGTACGAATGGAACGTGTGGCAAAATGCCACGAAATATGCAACGGAGAATATCGCTAATCCTGCAAATTTGTAACTTTGCAACTATGCATACCCGTAACATTGGCGTTCGCATTACGAGGTTTCCACTAACGCTAGTTTTCTAGCAACATGTCCAGTAGTGCACATGATTGATAGCAGAAATAGTAGCTTATCTGTACAATATTTATGTAGAGAGTCTTCCATTTCTATGGAGTACTATACCATAGAGCCGCTTAAGTAGATCTCTGTAGCTTCTCCTCTGCTCACCATGAATTTACCAGGCTCAGAATTCGAGATCAATAAGATCCGTGATAGACGCGGAGTGGTCGCACCAGCCGACGATCGAAGCTGAGACGCTTGGCGGCCAGGATAGAATGAGAGTTCTTCGTAAGCGCGATTATTCTGGTTTAGTCCGAGCTGAAAATCAGGTTGTCACCTTGTTCTACTCCATCAGAGTTTGTTCTAGAGCAGTGTCTATCACGGCTAACATGAGATGATCATTGTCCGTTCGACCTTTAGATGCCGTGACCCTGATTCTAAAAATAGATTTAGCTGCTTTCCGAAATTGACACAGAGCGACATGACCGTCAGTCGTAGCAGTAACTATCACATGATAGATTCAAATCTTCACTGTAAGTAGGTAAGATATCCATCGTTTGTAAACATAGTCTGCGCAGCGGCGCAGCTACTGTACAGTAGGTTTCGGGTGTGTAAACTGCCCTTCCTGTCTGATCATAACAAGCTGTCGGCGAAGCGTTATTCATGACCATCGTAGACACGAGCATCTCAGAGTAATTGAGCGCTGAAAGCTCAACACGATCCGTGACAAACCACTATCTGTTTTATTGATGGATTATTGCTATATGTAGCTAAGCGGCTTACGTAGTTTTGAACCATGTTCCGACACCAGACTACGTAAGCTGATGGCGAATGCTTGCTACTCACGTAGCTTCGAATCGTCCTGCAAGCTCAAACTACGCAAGCAAGCGAAAGATCAGTGGTGAAGATGTGCTGCTTATGTAATTTCGAGCCATCTCCCACTCCTAAACTACACAAATCAAGCGTACATTCGAGGTCAGAGTCCTGGTGCTTGAGTAGTTCTAAGACGTTCTGCGACCTCAGACTATGCAAGCACCAGAAGGGTCAGTGGTGAAGCTTGTGCTGCTTACGTAGCTTCGAGTCGTCCTGCAACCGCAAACTACGTAAGCAAATATTAGAGCCCTACAATGCAGTCGCGCGATTTACGTAGCTTCGAGTCGTCTTGCAAGCTCAAGCTACGTAAACAAGCGAAGCGTCAATAGTAAGCTGTGCTGCTTACGTAGCTTCTAATCGTTCTGCGACCCTAAACTACGTAATCAAGTATCGAAACTCAGCGACGCAGTCGTGCGTTTTGAGTAGCTTTGAGTCGTCCTGCGATGTTGGTACGCTGATTTTGATGTTGTCCAGTCGCTTGGGTCCTGCTCCGTAGTGTAAAAGATCCCTTGTGATCAGCTTGTACGATCTGCACCATAGGACAAGATACCGTGTCGTATCACTTCCTTGCCCTCGACATGGTGATCTTTCGCAAAGTGTTCTGCCAATTTGTTTGGATATTTTGTACTGGACTCTGGAGTTGCGTTGTTCAAGAAGGTCCAACCATAGTACCTGCTCATGATTCGGAGCCTCGGTCCTCCAAAGAAAAAAAAAACAATGGAATGTGAGTTAGGATCGTCATTCGATATTGGATTTCGAGTGGTCTAAGATCACGACTATTCTAAAGAAGTTCCTTGTCATGGATGTCGCACTCTCGTTCTACTAGCGTCGTCTTACATAATTGGTGAGCTACGGAATGCCTTCTCTTTCTGATGTCTTTCCTCAACGACACGCTCTAGTCATTCAGTGTAGTACAACCATACCAATGTAGGCTAGCTTCGCTGGATCAAGCGTTCCTTAAATGGATCCATCTACGCAAGCTTACTCGAGCAGAACGATGAGGAAGACCGCTATTCATGAAATCCAGCTTGGTACCCCCGTTACCCCGTACACCAAGCATGATGTTAGCTTGTGGCCAGATACGCACAATGCATCGTCTACTGGACAGTTCTGATGGCGCGTTGATCAATACCCACGGCTTCTGCGTTAATTCCAGGATCAACTGGTCGTATGATGTCGGTCTCGCTGGATTCAAAGTGCCATTGTATGACTCCAGACTCATGGACACGAACCGGCACAAGAGCTGTGAAGAAATCCGGAAGAATCAAACCACCAGCGCCATCACTGTGTTGGAGGTATTGATATGTTTCTACAGCAGCTAGAGTGGTCATCATTTAGAAGGCGATTGACAGGACGCATGAGAAATATCGGCCTCTTCCTGCTTGCTCTAGACCTTTCTAGAGGCCGGAATTCTGAGTGAGCTGTCGACTCATCGTCACTGTCCCCTAGAGCCGTTAATAAGTCGTAGGCAGGTAGAACCCCAGGCTCGCTCGAAGGCCACAACTCATCGAGATGCGTGATGATCCTGCTGTTAACAGTCGTATATAGGCTAGTGATGACGCCTTCCGGAGCGGACTAGTAAGAATGATCGCTTCGACAGCCGGTTTCCAGCCCCTACAGATCAGCCGGTCTGATCTGCTCATTGAAACTTGGTTTTAGCCACGCTCGATGACCGGTGACTGGACCCTACAGACCCTAGAAGCACTCTAGGAGTGCAGTTGGATTTCGAAATGATGGCCTGCCTTCGAAAAGTACCACCTCGCTAGTCGAGGCTCGAGCAACTCTAAAGCAGACCACAACCTACGCCAACTGTATCGACAAATTACTCGACAGAACACGACCGAAAGCTTGATAATTAGGAGGCTGATGGAGCGATAGCGAATGAATTTAAATAGTTACATTTGACATCTAGTAGATCAAAATTTCCATGGCCCGCCAGCGATTTCAAGAACGCTGGGAAGGACATAAGAAGAGATAGGTGAGCGGAGAGCAACAAGTGGGCGTTTCACGATGAGGAGAGACAGTCGCTTCTGATAACAAGGCGTGCAGTTCGGGACTTCATTCCGTTCCAGTGTCGTTTGTTCACACTACTCCCTTCATTTGCTGGAATCGATGTCAGTATGTGAGACGAGGCGAAATTCTAGAAGCACACCTCTTGAAGTCTTTCTCAAAGTCCTCGAAGCCTGTTTTGACGTCGTCTGCGTCACCATCCTTTTTAACATATAAGGATCCCATCACTGCATGTGTTCCACCATTCTTATCTCGCCAATCACGAACACCAGATGGGACCTTGCCGCTATTAGGTTGAACCTGGAATTTGTTGTATGTGAGACCGTCACGTTGAATTTCTCCGTCAAAGTCAAAGCGAATGCCCAAACTCTCGAGGTCTTTTGGCGCCTTCGGAAATGCGGTCTTTCCTCTGTTAACTGATACGTTGGTGAATTTCTTTGAAGCCGCAGTGGCAGCATCGCTGGCCTTCGAGAATACTTTGTTCATGTTCGGACGAGCGAATCTTGGAGTCGAACCTTGCCTTAGAGATTTTTCGAGGAGAGAGGTTAGAAAAGGGCTGTGTCAGCGCTGCTGAGAACTGTTAAGAAATGCGCTTCTAGCTGCTTTACAGTCGGTTTTTATGTGTGCACAGCGGTGATGATTTCAAGCTGCAAACATTACTGCATACTCCACATTGGCATTGACAGAGCACTTGGGCCCAACTTCACCAATCGAAGGGCTGCATTCATCACCCAACAAATCACAATCCTCGTGACAGACTGAAACAGGGTGGTTCACGATATCGCAAGTGCTTACTTCACTAACCTCAAGAACGAAGAAGAATATCGGTTTGACCAAAGACATAGCGTCATGTGGCGAGCGCTAATCAACCTCAGCAACTCCCGCAAGCGCCACCTGGCTAGACCAAAGTATCACCTGCAGCTGTCTCGGACTCAGCATGATCTTGGTCATCGCACATATTCAAGGTATGCGCCGAAACATTTCGTTGCAGTCTAGGCGAGTTTTCGTTCCAGGTCGGCGCTTATGGTCGTATCCCATTTGCAGGCTGTAACGGGACGTTGATCGTGCCAAACATCACGTGATTTGATCTGACGTCATCCTTCACAAAAACAGCCGCCGCGATGACCAACCAACCGTTCCTTTGTCGCCAGTCAAGTCCATCCCCCTTGATATATTTTTGCCGCTCGTCTTTTAATACTAATTGACTTAAGCGCCTGGGCTGCGCAAATCGAGCGTTATTTTCTGCTGCATCTAATCAATAATCACGACCTGTCTTCACGAACGATGCTGCACCGAGCGAAAGCTTTGGCCTCACCTCTTCTTATCCGAAAACATCATTCATCAAAGACTGCCACTTCCCGCTGGCGCGCATCGTCAACAGCACGAGACAAATCGAAGCCACCAATTTATCTGAGTCTCCCCGACAAGAGTGACGTGAATCATCCGTTCTTCAATTACACGTCTGGAAGATGGCTGTAAGTCCAACATGATCATGAAAACTTGGAACTCTACTGACTCAGTGTACGTCAAGATACAACGAGCAGACTCGACGTGATGAGAGACATCTGGTCTTTGATGCTAGAGCCCTGCTCCAGATCATCGTCGAGTCTGTGAACAGACAAATCGATTGCGTTTCTACATTCTCCAAGATCGCCGAGGGAGGCTCATATCGAATCTTTGAAGCAGTATTTGATGATAAGACCGCTGCCATCGCTCGCCTGCCTTATCCATGCACATTGCCACCATCATTTGGGATCGCTAGTGAGGTTGCAACCATGCAATTTCTACGACTGCATGGTGTTCCTGTCCCTCAGCTGTACGCTTGGGCACCATCTGCCGAAAACGCAGTGGGATCAGCATATATCATCATGGCTAAGGTAGAGGGCCAGGAATTGGAGCATACATGGTATGATATGTCAGTCTCAGAAAGGATGAACATGATCGAAAAGGTTGTGCAGATCGAGCGGAGGCTCTTCCAGATCCAACTACCTGCCAGTGGTAGTATTTATCACAGAACCTTCCTAGACTCTCAACAAGGCGTCGACCAAGTGCCTATTACGACTGCCGATACAGACGAGAATGAATTCTCCATTGGCCCTTCGAACGAGTACCTATGGTGGTATGCACGCCGGGATGAGGTGGCTGTAAACCGTGGGCCATGTCAGTCAACAGGAAAATTTGTAAAGGCTGGTAGACTGCTAACAAAGATCAGGGCTGCAGTCCGAGGATGTTATGAAATCAGTAGGTGAAAGGGAGCTTGCCTGGCTCGAGAAATTCGCCAATCCTCGGTATCCTCGCGAACCACTTTACAGAGCTTTCTACGACAATCGGGAGGTCAGACCGGATATACAAATACAGGTTTTGCGTGATTACCTGAATCTCGTTCCGCTGCTCGTTCCGGAGCAAGCCAAACTAACCAAACCGACGATTCGTCATCCAGATCTCTCACCTAGCAATATTTTCATCTCCGACACCGGCGAGATAACTGGCTTGATTGATTGGCAGCATACCTCCGTACTGCCATTGTTCCTGCAAGCCAAGATTCCTAAACACTTTCAGAACTGGGGCGATGAAGACTCCGAGAACTTCCGGGCTCCCCGACTGCCAGAGAGCTTCGATGACTTGGAAGAGAGCGAGCAGATTTCTGCACTTGAGACATATCGCAAAAGACAGATGCATTATTTCTATGTTGGATATACGGAACGTCACAACAAACCCCACTTCGAGGCAATAGGCAAGCCGCATCTTGTTATGGTGAACAATTTGTATGACATAGCTGCAAGACCGTGGGAAGGAGACAACACTTCTCTGAAAGCCGAAATCATCAAGCTGTCGAGACGTTGGTTCGACACGACACCCTCTCGCACGAGAGAAATCTTCCCTGTCAACTACACTGAAAAGGAGATCACTCAGTGTCTCGCGATTGACGAGAAACAGCAAGAAGCCGATGCGCAGATGCAAACGCTGCGCGATTGCTTTACCACAAATATAGATGGCTGGGTGTCATCTGAGCTGTACGAACAAGCCAAAGCCAGGGCAGAAGATGTAAGGCAGCAGATGGTTGACGCGGCGGACACAGACGAAGAGCGAAGAGAGATTGAAGAGAACTGGCCATTTCATGATCATGTCGAGATTGATTGAAAGTACAACTCTAAGCATCTAGAAGGAGTGCACAAGCTGCTGCAACTTTGATCCTGCGGACTGCATTCGACTCATCCCCGGGAAGGGTTCTTGGAAATTGCGGTGGAAGCTCTTTTCTTGTCTTTCCCTGTATCGCTGCTCAGCCCTGTGAGGTCTGTTCGAGACATCTTAGCCTTCCGACCATATGTGTGACGATAATACATGAACGTGGGTGCTGATCTACAAAACTCCTGCTGTCTTGCGAAGGCTATGCCGCTTCTCCCTCGACATGTCGATGGTTCCTGAAAGGTCTTGGAGATGGCTTGCTGAACCCGAGAGACACTGAGTAGGATCTCGCCTCAGCCGATTATGTGATCTGGAATTTTTCATCTTTTATTCAAGCTGTATGTTCAAGCTCCAGTGAATTGATAGACCGCAGCTAAACGAACGAATCCTAAGAGACGGCTCGGCTCCTTGCTCTCGTCTTGGTCGCACTGGATGGATACAGCGAGGTACAGTGCACGGAAGAGATATTTGTAAACCACTTCACGCACTACACGTTGTCCAACTTCACCCTCCCTCTACACATAAACGTGGCAACATCGTTGTAACAGATGAACGCTCGCGAGCAGCTGAATCTTGTGCACGAGACCCCAATATCACGCCGTGCGGGCGCGTCCGAAGTATACAACTGTATGAGGACGGTCATACGCTCAAGTCAATCGCCGACCAGTTTCACCGCGCTCCTTCTACTATCTCATGTAGTCCACAGCGCCTTTACCTGTAACTAAGACACCGAACTGGTTGGCCACATACATACACGCCTCGCAATCGGCGCCCTGACTGATTGGCCGTCGAAGGCTCTCCTTTTAAGTCGTATACTAAGACCAAGAAGTGGTATGACTTTTTGTAGAACAACCTGATCATACGGCGAATACTCGAGCCTTACAGCATTAGAACTCAGCTTGCACGAAGCGGCCACTCCTTAAAAAGGAGACTATCCGTAGACGCTACTTCTGTACTAACCGGCCTTAGAGTTGGTTGGTGTCTTAATGGCCAAGAACCCTCCTATCAGACGAGTGTTCTACAAATCGCAGAGCTTCTGATGTGTGCAGACACGTCCTTCGCTCTACTAGCTAACGATATGACTAGAATAAAGCGATAAGCTATAACAAGAGCGAAGTGTTACGATCCAGTGTCAAGCGTACCGGCTTCTGGCTCGTGCACAATCAATCATTACCATCTTGGGAATCATGCTCTGAGGATTCTGCCAAGACAGGTCCTCTCCACAGAGCACTCTCCAGCAGGTAGCTGCCTGATGTACTCTGCTCCCTGATCTCTTGCTTCTGATCTTGTCAGACCAAGCAGAGCAACAGAGCATACAGAGCACACTGCATACACTCATTACATAGTTAGGTATATAGGTAAGAAGATCTTCACTAGGAGGTCCTGCGTTCAACTTAATCAGTTATTCCAACAGTCCCTTTGGTATACACTACTACACACACCTGCTTTTTCACCTTGCTTAACACTCCTCTTCACGAGTCCAACCCCGTGACTACTTATTCTTCCCCAAAATAGTTGGCTATAACACAAAGGTATACGTCTTGTGGCATCGACGCTATTTCAGAAGTTGTTTCAAGCGATATATCGATGAAAGGACGTATTACAAGTGCTAAAGTTCAAGAATATAGCTCTATAAGCTATGTTAAGGTGTCAGAAGATAATTTACTATCTGTTTCCTAACCCGATAGCATCTGTTAATGAGATTTCGCGTGAATTCACATCTCTAAATTTGCTAGGAACTCGTTCAAGAAGTATGGTGTACATAGACGTAGGCACTCGCCATCATGTAACCTAGTTTCTTTGTAGTTAGTGTTACATCTAAATCGAAAATTGAAAATCAGAGCGGATGTTACATGGAATCGGTGGAATTTCGGCTCCATGCCATGCCATGCCACTACTTCTAGCTAACATGCCATTCCATGTCAATTATCTAGTG
>SWBL01000513.1:0-25703 GCA_024195585.1 Aureobasidium sp. EXF-3400
TACTGCGAAAAGAATCTGTCTAAAGGGTCTGTCTGCTCCATTTTCCACTAGTCGATCGGCGAGCAGAGATATCGAGAACGAAGGGTACGGGTGATCCGTGGAAGAGCAACAACAAGAAGCGACGAAATATGGAGCTAATATACCTTCGAACCCCAGCAAGCGAGATGACACGGAATAACTGTAACTCAAGAACCAGTACCGAGATGCATACCAAGATGATGAAGACAGCCTAGCCGCCCACTGGAACATTAGAGATGCATACCAAGATGATGAACACAGCCTAGCCGTCCACTGGAACATTGTTATCATCCGCTAACACTAAAAACAAAGTCGTGCAATCAGGCAACGACCCCGTTGTGAATCTTAGGCTCAAGTGCATGAATTGCATTACGTACGGACGACATAGAGTTCCACTACTTAAATAGGAGTTTGCATGTCCTTCGCCCTACGAGAAGCGAGAGCACGACAAACGATGCTAATCCGTGTTCCTTGCTTTGGCTGTGATTGTAGGGGCCTGAAATCAACTAAGGTTCTGTACCCTCTTCTAATCACGTTTCTTCATCTCACCCACACGTTTCCGTTAGTTCGTCATCTTTGTTGACTAGCCAGGCGTTTATATTATAGACACGTAAGTGGAAACACTAAATGAGGAGCAAGACTTTTCAAAGCTCGAGAGGATCTATGGCCTTCTGCGCCTGATTAGCCTGGCGCAACAGAGCTTAATATGCGGGATAATAATCTATCTCAAACCATGAAATAAGCTTAGTCCAGAGTTTTAGCAGGATGAAGATGCTGGCTATGTTTTCTGTGCCAGCACTCGAGGCAGCTGTCGATTGGGCAAATGGCCGCATGACGTGAACGGCACCGTTAAGCTGTTTCTAAGCAACATAGAATCTCTAAGAATGGTTCGTAACGGTCCACGCCACGACCGGTGGTAGCGGGAGGTCGGGATTGCCTCCAATCTTACGCAGGTAGTCCAAGTGAGCGAGCATTGCTGTCTGCCATACCATGAGCTGCAGCTAAGCTTCTTCCTCGCTCCCATCGAGGCGCTTAACCTCGAGACCGTAGACTAGAGGGAGCGTTGCCGTATAGGCATCTGTCATAGGAGAGAGAAACAACTGTTCCGGGTCAGCATCAGCGTGAAGGCCCGTTTCTGTGTCGACGCCAATTGCAAAGTCGGTTCTTTTGTCCACATGTCGCAGCCCGCCGCCATCGTGCTTACGTATTTGCGGTAGGAAGGCGGAGTCCACAGCCTGCGATTAGACATTGTTGATCTCTAGGGCGAAGTTCTAATCGGCACCGCCAGCGACTCTAAGGGCAAGTTGTAACACGAGTTATACGACATCACACTAAGCGTGCTCATCCATGTGCCTACGAAAGCATTTGTTGGCTCGACGCTCGATGTTCTGCACTTGCGCCTACACGGCTTCGGTGCCGAGCTGCGTATCAGACGTGAAGGCAGAGTCAGATGTCTACCGTGCAACTCTTAGGTCGTAGGCTTAGAAGAGACTACGGACTAACGTCGGAATGGCGCACCTAGAGTCCTGTACTAGCACGTCGATTAGACGGTCCACGACCTCCGGCGGCTGTCCTATGGCTAAGCTCGACGCAGATGCAAGATCCAGTCGCACGGAGGGAATTCCTGTCTCTATAGCGCGGATAGAGATGCGCACAAGGCTTTACGACCGCGACCGTGACCGGCCTAACAGCGTCGAGGGCGGCGTCGGCTGCAGTTTTGGCCGGTTGGCAAAAGGCGACTGCGAATGTAAGTGACTACTACTCCTCCCTCTTCCTCCTTCTCGGATGCGGTCTGTCATGGTGGTCTACGCCGACGCTTCTCCTTGCTAGAGTCGGCGTCGTTGTTGTTTCTCTCCCTGCTCTTACTCTTCCGCGCTACAAACGTCTCCCCAACGTTTCCGCTTCCGTCCTCGTGGTGGATCTAAGCCCAAATCTGCAATTTCTGAACCGGATCTAGGAGACGACGTCAGAGACGAGTTTTCCGCTGACATTGGTTGAGGCGTGTATCTGCGGATTCTATAAGCAAGCTCTCGCGCCGTGTACGATGATTGTTTTGTTTTGGTTATCTAGGGTAGAAAACACCCGAAGCCAAAATCCAATCAAAACTGTCCCGAGCTCCCCACAATTCTCCACATAGGGCAAAAACGAATACCTGAACTGAGATTATCAACAAGACATATAGAAAGCTCGAGCGATCGCGGAAGGAGAAAAACCTGATGATATAGTGTGACTCGTAACAATTGAATACCGCTGTCGCTAGAATCGATCGATCGATAAAACTACAGAGACCAGTGCGAGATGCCGGACTTGAATGTCTTCCCAGTCAGGGTCATACCTACGACTGGGTGGCCCATTCTTTGTTCAGCGCATGAACAGCCATACTCTGCTCGGGAAAAACGGCAAAGCTTGAGGGGAAAAATCATCGAATTCATCAATTGTTATCAGTTTACAAGCTGGAGCAGTGTCTCCTGGTGATTCCCTCGAGTTTCCAGCGAAGCGCCACGGTGCGGGGTCGAGATGCCAGCTCCGAGAGGCCGAGGAGATGCTAGACGCGGAGGTATAGCAGAGCCAGGGAGGTTTGAAGGGCTGTTTCAGAGCAGCGCATCTGGGCAGCAGGATGAGGATGCTTCTATGAGGGACAATGAATATGAACACGCAGAAAAGAGAAAAAGAGAAGGCAGACAGGGAGGAGCAGAAGACAGCCCTCAGAGACGACAAGACGACTCCGAATCCACGTCTGACAATGCGACTCCTAGAAAAACTAGAAAATCCCCAATTGCAACAAGAATGATAACGAGAGGATCTGAGAGGGCTACTGCCATAGGAGTAGACGAAGACGAACCACCCACGTCGCAAGGAAGCCCTACGCCAGGGCACACCAACGCAGACAGGAGAGACGTATCTCAAAGTCTGACGATCAACGACATTATGGAGCACTTGCTACGCACACAGCTCCAGTCACGTCAGTAGGACAATCGATTAGAAGCGCAATGAAGAAGACAACACATGCAAAAGAAGCAAACATGGTTATTGATCTCAAAAACCTAGATATGGAAGGATACACAGGACCTGAAGCCCTGAACAGAACTAGAAACCGCATCATGGCCGGAATCAGATCTAACGAAGGACTCGACACGGCAGAGATCGGACATTTCATGATAAGGCACACGAACAAGGACGTTCACCTAGCCTTCTTCAAACTAGACAGAGAAGCAGAAAAAACGGCAAGACTACACGCGAGCGAATGGATCAGCATGTTCCTCAAGGGGGCAAGACTTCTAGAGCCAACCTGGTACCCGATCAAGGTCGACTTCGTCCCTAGAGCCGAGGCTACCAATGAGCAAACTGGAGGGGTCACTGACTACGCAATGCAATCGTTCTCGAACGAAAATGGAGTCGAAGCCAGACAGATAAGATGGCTTGGAAAGCCAAAGGAATACGCATCCCATGCATCAACAGTAGTAAAGCTGGCCACGAAGGAACAGGTGAACAAGCTGCTACAGGAGCAAGATCAAGGAAAAGAGATTACCATGTGCGGATGCACAGTCGAGGTGTCAGTCTTTCGAGAAGACAAGGGACCAAGAGCATGCCATCAATGCCAGAGATTTGGACACATCCGAAAAGACTGTACTACCACACCTAGGTGCTCATGGTGCGCGCGAGAAGGTCACGAAAAGTGCAAGATAGGACCAGCAAAGTGTGCAAATTGCAAAGGGAGTCATCCATCAGGCAGCAAGACATGCCCTGAGTATACCAAAAGACAAGAACGGATGATCAACCTCAGACCGTTATGATTAGTACACTTAAGATTCTACAAGCGAACGTCTGGAAAAGTGCCATGGTCCAGGACGCAATGTACAACGATCCAGAAATCTGGGAGTGCGATCTCGTACTCATCCAAGAGCCACACTACAGCACAAACGGAAGAAACACATACATAACAGGAACAGGACCAATCTTTGAAGCAATCATACCAAAACCAACACAAGAAGAAAACCAAGAACGGAGAATCCGGTCGTGCATGTGGGCAAACCGGAGCAACGACTATACGCATATACCAACGAACAGTAACGACATAACGATGATAATTCTAAGGAAAGGAAAACGCAGCATCCTAGTAGCATCGGTATACGTTCCATGCCTTGGGCAGGGAGAGCAGTCCGACGAACAAGAACTGCTAGATAGACTGCAAGAGATCCAAGAAGCTATCAGGAGGGAAAGAGAAAAGGTCCCAGAAATGGAATTGTTTATAGCAGGGGATTTCAACAGACATAACAGTCTATGGGGGGGAGACAAGGTTGCGCTTGAACCAACACAAGGCGTCGGCAGTGGGATATTGGACTTCATCGAAGACAACGACATGCAACTTCTCACACCAAGAGGCATGACGACCTGGGAACAGAGAGGATCAAGATCTACAATCGACCTAGCGATGGCAAGCGAAAGGATATTCGATGACAGGATCACGTGCCAGGCACTTGATAACGAGTACGGGTCGGACTATAGTGCAACACTATCGACCATAAGTGTGGTGGATGAATAGGAAGAGTCACAACCCCAGAGATACATCCTGCCAAAAGCGGACTGGAACGCCGTAAGAAACAGCATCAGCCAAACACTACAACGCTCGCCATTTCCCACAACGGATATCGAAGCGATACAAGAGTACATCCAGGAAGTGACTCAGGGTGCCATTGAACAGCACTGTCCAAAAGCAAAACCATCAAAGTACGCAAAACGATGGTGGACAGAAAACTTGACAGCGCTACGACGAAGGTACACGATCACTCGAAACCAAGCAAGGTCGAGAAGAAGACAAGGAAGGCCAGACCCTAGCCTTGAGATGGCCACAAAGGCAGCAAGACATGACTTCCACCATGCCATCCCAAAACAAAAGAAGAAACACTGGACTGAGTTCCTCGACGATGCGTCAAACATATGGCAGGCTTCACGATATCTCGATCCAGACAAGACCTCAAGCTTTGGCAAGATAGCATCTATCAAGAAGCAAGACGGCAGGATGACACAAGAAAAGGCAGAAATGGCGAGGGAACTTCTCTTGAATTTCTTTCCAGAACCGCCGATTCCGCAACAGCCCGAGCAGACAAGGAGCATGAATGGTGACCAATTTCTTGGAGTAGAGTTAACGCCCGACGAAATTGAAACCGCATTGTTTTCTGCAAGTCCAGATCGAGCAGCAGGGATTGATGGCCTAACAATCCGAGTCTGGAGAGAGGTGTGGCCAGTTCTGCAACAGCAGATCTATCTACTATTCTCGATGTCGTTTAGGCAAGGCAAGATACCGTCGCATTGGAAGGTAGCAAAGATCGTTCCCTTAAAGAAGGGAGGCAAGGACGACTACACGGTACCCAAAAATTACAGGCCGATATCTCTCCTAGCCACGCTAGGAAAGGTAATGGAAGCCGTCATTGCCACTAGGATTGCATACCTCACCGAGGTCCACAAGCTGCTACCAAACAACCATTTTGGGGCCAGGAAACAGAAGTCAACCATACACGCCCTATCTTACTTACAGGAATCAATCTTTGATGCCTGGAGGGGAAAGAAGACTCTATCTTTGGTTTCATTCGATGTAAAGGGAGCATACAACAATGTAGCAACTGGACCACTGCTAGAGAGACTGAGACAAAGAAGAATACCGGAAACCATTGTCAAATGGGTGCAAGACTTCTGTACGGACAGGAAAGCAAGTGTAGTCGTAAATGGCTTCACGTCTGAGGTAGAGGACCTGCCCCAGTCAGGACTCCCACAGGGATCACCGCTTGCTCCAATCCTGTTTCTCTTCTTCAACGCCGACCTGGTGCAATCGCTAGTAAAAGAGGGAGGATCCATGGCATTTGTTGACGACTACACAGCATGGGTAGTGGGCAGCTCAGCTGATCGGAATACAAGAAGGATCCAACGGGACATCTTGCCAAAATTGGAGAATTGGGAAAAGGAAAGTGGTGCAGTTTTTGAGTCCTCAAAAACAGCCTTCATCCACTTTACTAGGAACACCACTCTAAACCGGGACAGCGACATGCCACTGCAATTCGAGCAGGACATTATCAAACCAGTGCAATCCGTCAGAATACTGGGAGTCATCATGGACCAGGGACTACGATATAAGGAGCACTTTGCAAACAAAGCCGAGAAAGCATACAAGGCAGCACTTGCCCTAAAAAGACTACAAGGCCTAAGACCGTCGAGCATGCGCCAACTATTCTCTGCAACAGTAGCCCCAGTCATGGACTACGGGTCACCTATCTGGTACCTTGTGGCTTCAAATAAAGTACTGTCGATGTTCAAGAGAGCTCAAAGAGTTGCAGCGCAGGCAATAGTGGGGGGATTCAGAACCATGGGCATAAACGTAGCAGTCCTCGAGGCGGGCATCCCGTCGCTTCAACGACGACAACTCGAACAGACCCTTCGCTTCTAAATTGGTATCCATAAACTAGACAGCTCGCACTTACATGCCAGACTAGCCAAGACAAAGTACACCAAACGGTTGAGATGTGAGCAACATGCATAATCTCATCTTCTGTTTAACTATATAGGTAGGCAGGTCTTCGCTAGGAGGTTCTGCCTTCAACTCAATCATCTATTGCAATGGTTCCTTTGTTAGACACTACAACACACACCTGCTTCGCTTCGCTGAATGTAACCCCTGCAGTTCCAGTAACACTTTATTGGGTCGTCCAGCCACGACTTGAAAGTCTTGTATTCCCTTGGCAGCATGACTAATCTCGACAATGAGTACGCTGATTCGGGTCTTGTTTCATGTCCTTCTGTGATCGGTAGTGACTTTGGCGCGTGAGAGTCGAAGGAAATGGCGATGAGTGTTTCAGAGACTGCAAGAACGACGCCCTTAATTTTGAGCTTGCGACAAGCTTGGAGGACGTTTTATGTGCTCATGGTGTTGGTGCAGGACTGTCTCGGGCTGTTGCTCTAGCCTGAAGAAGGCCGGCAGGCAAGTGGACGATGGGGTCGATGCTGCTGGACGCCATGTTCTAAGTTGTGTTACTCAATGCGGTCCCGACGATGCGCTGAGATTGACTCACAGCTGTCAAGAACGTCTCCAAAATAGCTCACATGTACCCCAGATCAGTCCTGACAGGGCGGTAAGTGCTGCTGAGACCCGACTTACCATCCTCACTAGTGCCAGGGGGTCGACGAATGTCGAAACGAGCGCACAAGGCCAGAGTCGCTCAGTCCGAGTACTTTCGCAAAGGGCAATATGGCGTCATCCGCCGCCATCGTCAGCTCCAAACAAACAGCTGCCGCAAGCGGCCAACCGTTCCTTCGACGCCAGTCGAGTTCATCGCTTTGACATGGCTTCTGGAGCTCGTTCACACCAAGACCGCTAGAACCAGGTTGGCTAAGCACCCAGGCTGCGCAGATTGAGCGTCGCATTGTGCAGGACACATTCAATCATTACGATCTATGTCCATCAGAAGTCATGCAGCACCGAGCGAAAATTTTGGTCTTACCTCTCTTTTTCCTAAGACACTACTCACCGGAAACTGTTATTTCTAACTTCTTACATGAACCACTTCATGATCACCCGATTTGTTTTTCGAGAATTTCACTGACTCAACTCACAGAACTTCAATCACCTTGGCGACAACACCCGTCGCGACTTCTACCGCAGTCAACTGCAGGCTTACACTCAGTACCTCAGCGGCGGTATGTTCTGGAACGGCAAGCACGATGATGATGCTATCGTCGGTGACGACGGTTCGGCTCAGAAGTACTACTGGTCTTGGGAACTTCTCGCCTCCGAGGGCATCGTCCCCCGTCCTGATGACAAGCTCGAGTCTCTCAGTTAAATAAGAAAAGAACAGACGACATAGTTCAGAGTGTGTTGTAATCTCAGTGTACCGATCTAGGATGCTTAGGGTTGTTGAACAATAGATGTAAGTAGCAGTGTAAATCAAGGGATGTATTGGTATAACTATCTGAGCTGGATACAGGATCTCGTAGTGATGTCCTACCTACCTATATACTTGATAGATGATGAGTGTATGCATATTGCTCTGTATGCTCTGTTATGCCTTGCGAAGCAGAGCAGCGTAGCAGAGCACAGCAGATGGCGTGTTCATGCAGAGTGCTCTGTTGTGCCAAGCTGCGGAGAACAACAGAGCAAGCTGTGCGACCCTGTCATTGGCAGGATCGTAACAAGCTCAAACCCCACGCGGGGTCAATAGCTTAGAAGAACTAAACTGAATGGAATCAAATGAGGATCGGCACACAGCTTTTCTGCTCGCCGCCTTGGCGGGTGAGGTCTCTTAGCCAATGGTGGGTCCTTATAAGTAGCTAGGGCTATAACCCTGTTTATATAGCTTATCAGGCTATATACTTAGTGGATAAGGATCAGCGTTTTGTCATTCCTACTTACTACCTTAGTAGGTAAGAACTCTTTATCTGATAGGAGGATCGTGATAGAATCCATACCATTTGACATCTAGAATGTCCCTCTATACTTAAATGCTATAGTGCTATCACGTAGCAATTAGCAATATGCTACATCGACATAGTAGTTTTGCCTTCTCAACTGAACCTACGAAGGGGATGGGAGTATTCGAGCTTCGAGCTTGTCCATTTGTGTGAAACCTTTGTTGTGGCTACACCTTAATGGTCCGTTTGAAAACCTATCACTCTCCAAATAGCATCATCCGGCATACCAGGTGTCCGATGATCCAGGCCCGTGTTGTGGTTTTAACGGGTAACGGTATCAACGGTTGTATCGAGGAATGAACTTCGACGAACACGAAAGACGTCTATGTATTGTAGATCTCTGCACACTCGTTGCATCTCGACCTTCGATTTAACGTCAATTTGCAAAGAAAGTATCTGGCTATCGCTGGTGAACTGCATATCTCCACTCAGATTCTGGTATATGGTACATATAACGTGAGCAGGCAGCAGCGTAGACGCGGGTCGATCACAAACCCTCTTCACCTCCACGCTCGCGACTATCATCCACAGTAGCATTTGCATTCTACAACATACAAGCCGAGTATGAAATTTTGCATCTTTTTGTCCTATCCCATGCTTTTCAACGCGTCGCGATCAGATTTGAGCTGGTAGAAATCCTCAAAACTCAGCGCTGAAGAATTGCAAGCTAGCATCCAAAGCAGTACTCGTGGCGAAGTGATCCACGGAGGGCCGAACCTCTCAAACCGGCCATGTAACCTCGGAACGAATTGTTTACTAAGAGACATGCACTTTCCACATATGGCGCAGGGCAGAATCAGTCCATTTGCCGTTCCTTCGGAAGCTTCATGGACACTCCGTGCTTATTGTGCATGACAGCCTAGAGTCAAAAGGTAGGCTTTTGGTATAAAAGGTATCTCGTGCCACGGGATATCCAAACGAGCACGAGAACTACTTTGTTCACAGGGCTGAAACCCACTACACCACCAACGCTACGACATCTCTATAACAGGCTTTCGATACAGTCCATTCCTCTGGACATATCTACGTCATGCTCTGAGTGGAGATCATCTTCCTTCTGAATTGTATCGTGAGTCTTGGGAGTCGTGTAGAAGAACCTCCCACTGTTTCAGGGCCCTAGAACGTACTTCCATGCTTCTCTGCTCATGCTTCTATGCCCATGCTTTCTCTCGACCTCCTTCTCCTTCAGCTTGTTCTCAACCTCTTCCTTTCTTTTGCGTTGTTTCATCTGCTGAGCAGCGGTGGGGACGCGCTTGGAGGACTTGTCGCCGTCTACGACAAAAGCAGACACGAACCAAGGAAGGAATTCGGAGTGGGGCGTGTTCCCGGTGAGGGCAGGAATGCCTCATGTACAAGGATGAGGATACGTAAGCATGCATTCTATTCGCTATTTGTGAGATCTGGCTATGGAATCAATGTGTCATGTAACAGGTGAAACGATCCTTACTTATAATCGATCGAAAAGCCTTTTATGATGATATTACTTGTTTGACCAACGAACGCCTATCTATCCCAAATATCCAAAACAAGCAAGACAATAGAACACAAAGGAATTTCTACCAAGTGAACAGCATAAGACTGGGGTTAAGTACAATCGGCAGCATAAAGTGACTAACAACAACGGTCGCAAGCGGGAAAATAGCAAAGAACTGGTTGATTTTCCAGAACTCAGGAGCCACGGTTGCAAGCACCACCATGCCAACTATTGCCGTGATACAAAAGATGAATGTAAATCCAAACTTCTTGATCACTTTGGGTACCTCTTCGAAGAAGGTAGTGTTCTCCGCTTCTTTAGAGGTAGCGCCCCAGTTCATGTCGATGCCAACCAGATGGCACACGAGAGCCTGGGAGACGTGAAGTGACAAGCCGCCGAGGAAGACAGTCATGAGTGGGATCCAGAGGAAGTTGGTGAGTAGGGATCTGGAGAGCGATTCTTCTCCGATCCGGTAACGAAGGACAGCGAGAGAGACGTTTCCAAGGCCTGTAAAAACCACAAGGAGGGAGAGATAGACTTGGAACGAGTTGAGATAATACTTGTCGAGGGCTTCGTTATACCAGCCAACGAGAAAGTAGTTGAGCACGGTAAGAATCCATGCACATCCAATGGCGTAATATGTTCCGATGTACGACATGATGGAGATCTTTGATGGTAGTGGCATCTTAGACATCATGAACGTGCGGAACAATTTCGTGAAGGGTCCTCGAGTTGGCCAGTATCGTAACGGATGGAACAAAAGTTCACTACAGCCATATGCGTATTTCTCCCAACGCGCGAGTTCGTCGTAGACTGTGAGCGAAACTCCCTCTTTGAACCCGTCTCCAGTATAAGCTCCGTATCGTACATTGTAACCCTCTGACTGCAGGCGGAGAGCCATATCAAAGTCTTCTGATACAGTGGCCTCTGACCAGTACTTTTCGCGCAAGTCATCTGGACAGTCGTATGCAATGTCTTGAACCGCAGACCAGCGAAGTATGGCGTTGTGTCCGACGAATGGTGCGACGTCGCCGTTTGCAATAGCGTATTTGATCTGCGTATAGACCATGTTTGTGAAGAACGTGATGCCGTTCTCAAAAAAGTTGTTTGTTACATTCATGACACCAGAGGAGTACTGAATGATGGCAACTTGTGGTGAAGCCTGCATCTCACTAACCGCATCAAGCAAGCAATCAGTCGGCACTCGCGTGTCAGAGTCAATGAGAAGAATGTAATCGCCCATTCGAATGTTACCATCAGCCCAGGTTCGATTCTCATCCTCCTCGATGACTTCCTCGAGTGCTTTGACGTACGAGGTAGCCTCGTGCACCTGAGTCCAGTCTGCTGGCCTGGGGCTTGGTTCTACCATCTTCTCCTCGACGCGATTGCTGACCCAAAGAGCATAGTTCATATTCGAAGCCTTCTTGAATTTGCCGCGCCTGAGGAACGGGGTAGAGTTGTGCTCGCCTTTGGGATCGTGACGGGGACGCGCTACCCATCCGATACTATGTTCTTCATAGAAGTCCTGACGAGCTTGGGCTTCTTCACGAGAAAGCAGCTGCATGCCATCATCGTTGACGAAGATGTTTGCTGTTCCGCCTTGCATCTCGTAGGTCGAGATGGCAGCTTTGATGGAAAAAACCGTTGGAGCAATGACACTATGCAGGCCCTCCTTGTAGACTGGGCACTGAATTGTGACGTGTGGCAAATTTGAACCACTTGGAAGGCGCTTTGGCGGAAGTCCAGAGAAGTATTTGGTGTTGCTCTGTACCTGACTGATCGGACCGAAGATCTGGAATATGTTGCCAATGAGAGCCTGGAAGAAGAAAAGTGAGAGCCACATGGTCGGAACGAATGCCGCTACCAACGCCAGACGGGTGTAGCTGCCGTCAAGTTTGAGCTCTATAGCGATCTTCCTATATCCGGAGCCGAGAGCAACGATCAGCAGACAGAGCGTTATCGCGGTTGTGATCGAATGGAGCAGCACAATACGACGGGGTTTCTCTGACAAGTTTTCTTCGCTTCCGGTAATGGCCAGTTCTCGAAAAGATACGGTGCCACTCATGTTGAGCTTCTCCGAAAATTGCTGGTCGCCCTGCAAAGACCAGATCATGTCCATGATACTTTTCTCAAGGGCTTGGGCACGGCTGATAAGATTCTCTGGCTGGTCGTCCCAGACCACCAATATTCCTCTGTCGGCGATGAAAGCAGCGAACTGATGTTTTGCGCAGCGGCTTAGATAAGATATATCAGGAAGGACCTGGAGACGAAGTTTTCCACTGATCGGAATAGAGCTTTGATCGCTGCCCTGGGTGAGTAGCCTGATCAGGCGCGTGTTAACCGTCATGGCGCTCTAGTGGTCAATTAGTACGTGCATCAACAACAGAACTACTAGAGGTACTTACCTTGACATTCAGTGCTGAGATCGCATCGAAGAAGCCGTCGGGTCTGCACAAATCGGGAGGACAACAGACGTAACTGCCGCGGCTTTGCTTGATGACCACACCCTCATCTTCTTCTTGCGCGTACCAGAACAGTTTTGCTTGTTGGGACCACAAATGATTGACCATGAGTTCGCATCTGGCGTCGTTGAGTCGTTGCATTGCCACATCTTGTGTGCTGGACGACTCCTGGGACATTGGCGTATGCGATGTCATTCCCCATGGCGTCAGAGAACCGCTTACTGTGTCCTTCATCTCGGAGGGCTCAACATCCTTGCTGGCTGGCTTGCGAAAATAGGATTTCAATCCCATGATGAGCGAGAAGACAAAGGTATCTTGCGATAGTACTTGACCTCGAGTTGTGAATCAAAGAAAAGCGTTGGATGTTTTTCGTACACAATCGAATTTGGCGAAAGGGTAAGTTTTGTGCTTATATGTCTTGTATAGCACTGTCTGAAGGAATTCTTGAGTGTAGGTCCCACACCAGGAGGTGGTTTTATATAGCGTTGTCGCCTGTTGGGGCATTTATACACACCATCTCGAGATCTTCGCTCAAGCTCAGCTCGAATAGATACGAGTGTGGCTTTCGAGTTGCAATGAACTTTCTACATCGGGGCTCAAGTCTAGGCTCAGCTTGCATCATCTCAGGTGGTTGAGAAAGGATAGTTTTTGATTCAGTGCATTTATATTGCGTAGTGTGCCGGCTTCAGCTGAGATACCATGCTCAAATATCGGTCGTGACGAAGTCTAGATTGCGGCAAACGTGGTGGTCGCCAGCCTCGGATATCTAAGATTGCTTATCGTTTGGGATCGACACGTGCTGCTCCAGAACTGTCTCATCGCCGTTGGAGAACGTCGATATGCCTCAATTTTGAATTGTTATCGCGGCAGCGTCAAACATCCAGAAGGGGTTCCCGCCGGCCTCAACGGTGTGAGTGTCCCTGCAGCTACATGGTATAGGACAACTTGTTCCTGTGGCTGACTTTGACTTCAGATTTCTTTCAACACATTGCGACTTACAATCGTGTAGACAATAGTGGAACGCATTCGTATTCCTCTTCCTGTCCTCAAGTTCTCCGTCTTGACGTTCACGACGCTCTTCTTGCCACATGTCGCGCAGTAAAGTGCCCTTTGTTGAGAGCTTCGGTGAGGCATTTGAACTCTACCGCGCAGTTCCTGAAGACAGGTACTTAATGATCTGCCTGGGTTCCCATGGTACAGCAGATATCACTATATGCAGGTCCCAGGAATCCACGACGCCGTCTCGGTTTGTACTCAGCTGCAACTACTGTATAAAGCTCCTGCTACAATAGTGCTGGGACAAACCAAGGAAAGTCACAGACCTTGCGCACCTTCCGCATTTCAACTGTACATGACCCCAACCATTAGGCGTGGCTTCCTGTTCCCTTGCACCCTCGAATCCCGCCCTAGTACTCAAAAACGAAGATCAGACGTCTTAGTTTGACTCACCCGCGCCCAGACGCAAGTGGGCTGGTTACGGCAGGGAAGTTTGGTCTGTTTTTTCCCGCGCGTACCGTTCAGCTCTCAAACGTCGTGTCTCGCCTCCCCAACGGTTGGTTTTGCAATAAGCGCTACGTTTTTTGCATATGAGAACCGATTTTCTATTTCTAATACTCTGCCACATATCAATCCTGATCCTCCTCGAACAGCAGATCTCCTGTCTGAAGACAAAGATTTGCGGTCAAATTTTTTGAGATGTCATGCAAAACTAAGGTTTATAGTTACCAAGGTTCAACGGCGATGTCATCGTGTCAGCACATGCTAAGGCTACTGCAACCCGTCTTGATATACCTGGGTACTGGAAACCCCTCAAGCGAAACGGCAGATCAAGCCCTATCGCTTATGGAATTATTCTAACCCAAGCTAAGGTTGAAGGTCAGTGAAGATGGTCAGCCAGTCGCATAAGATTTGGCTAGCGCTATTGATGGCTACAGAATCGTGGACGCAGCCAACAAGATTGAGCTAAGATGCTTAGTCATCATAGCCCAAGTCATCGGCGTGACCGAGATGCCATCCTGATTGTCCAGAGTTGACTTCCATCGTACACGGATAGGGTTGTCTTCTCACAGCGATCGTTATCCTCGTGCACTGTCCTTTCCCCCTCGGCACTTAGCCATATCTGTGCCTGATAATCAAGGCTTCGGCTAAGGTTATTCTCCGGCGAGGATTGCGCCGCAATCCAGGCATCGCTCACCGAAAAACGCGGGGGCTTGGCGCGGGGAAGGGTTAACGTCCGATTTAAGACCCTTGACGCGTGTCAGGGAGGGCAGTCGGAAATAACAATCAACACGTAGATACGGGCCTAGGCTATATGATGAGACGTAGACAAGAAGGTAAAGAGGTAGCAGGAAGCTGGCTAGGAACCTTCCTAGCCAGCCTTGGCAGCTGTCACATGACAGCGGCCTTCCCAGCCAGCTTCCTAGGACCTCTTCGTTGCCTTGCCTACGTCTCCATGAAGTGTTCTTGCTTGGTGAATCTGTCCGTGGCGGTCACGGTGTTGGTGAATGCTATGCCGTTGTGTCTCGCGCTTTCTGGTAGGGCCACGACGAAGTCGATCGACCAGGAGAGGCCGGGGCCATTTGGAACTCTTTGAGGCTCTCTCTCGACCGCGTGTAAATCAAGGAGTTTCCATTCTACAGCAAACATGGTAATCGTGGATATAGCGTCTGGTATCGCCAGTCATGCCGGACCGGATATAGCTTCTTGACACCAAATGATATGTGCCTGTTCGGCCTGAATGGCCAGCTATTAGTGTAATGTGGTGTTCGTCGATAACCCTTATCCTGACTTTAATGGAGACATTCAGTCGGTCGTTAACGGTTACCCCGCCATCTTCCATGTTGCAGTCGGACAGGGACATAGCAAGATATCTCTCGTCTTTTGGAAGGTATGGTGTCAACCTCTGAGCTCTCTCGTGACAGGCTCACAGATTGGCGAATGCTAGCTGATCTGAGTCTTGCGCCGATGCGGGAGCGTTCTTCAACAAAGTCGCAACACCCATGTCCTTAGCAAAGATGTCGAGCAGAATAGAACAGATCGTAGGTCGTGCCAAAAACGGGAGAAGCAGACAGCAAGCTACTCACTATCCAGTAGAGATGCTTAGATGCTATGGCAGGATGGATCCAGATGCATGGCAATCATTCGGACGTATCCTGACTACCTTTGAAACTCAAAATCGCGGTGTGACGATGAGGCCGAAGGCTTGCCCGTTCTCAGAAAGTCTACCACAGTCCAGCTCGCTGTGTATGTGCCCCCTGTCCCTGTCTCCCACTCTGACCGTCAGCCGCTCCAATCGTCCGACATCTTGACCACTGACGGACCAGACCTCTGAGTGGCGCGCAGCCTGAACTTTGCTGCGAACCAGCTGCGATAGCAAGGTCAATGATCAAGGCATTAAATCGTGATGGTCTTGCCCGTCACCAACGTACCTGGCTTTTGGTTCTTCTGACCTTTCTTAGACACTGAGGAATCGATGTACGCCAACAGGGATCAAGCAAAGGCTCAGAAGGCGATCCACGATATATTGAACTCCTAGTGTAGATGAATCCAACTGAATCGAGTGACCTTTGTCTACTTGAGTAACTTGGCCTCAGTCCTGGGTCTGTTGAGTACGATTTAGTCTGATTGTTGCAGTGATAACGGTTCGCGAGATTGTGGTGTTTTTCCCTCGCGCGGCTGCTGTCTGAAGCAGGAATCCTTCGGTGAGCTACGGTCCAGACAATCTCGAATCGTAACACTTGTTCTTCTAGCTAACCTTTTTCCCTTTTCGTTTCTGCTTCGGTCTCGAGCGATGATACGACTTTCGACGTCGAGCGTGTCCGGGTTTCGATTTGCAGACAGAGCGATATCGTGAGTAGACAGCACGAGATAACTTTCCGTAGGTAAAAGGTATGATTAGGAAGGCGGATGGCATATTTTGTGGCTCGCTACAGGATGGGCAATCGGTGACGTCATGCGAACTCAAAGTCTGATCCTGACTAGGCTTTTGTAAGACCTTGCCAACAGCACATTGAACCAGCCTGGTGCTCGGCAGGCGCCGATCGGCCACGGGTATAAGCTGTCGCAAGAGTGTTTCCGAAGAGCTGTACGTCAGCTTGATAAACTTTACAATGGTTCAAATCCATGGCCATCCTGTCTGGACTCGAATAATCTTCTGCACGGTCAAGTGTTCTAAACAATTCACGAGACAAGTCCATGGTGCATATATAATGCGATATTCGACAGAGCAACAATCGTCTCGTCGCGATTTAAGCATGTTGTGGCTTGCATTTGGCGGCTGACGCAAGCTCAGCTTGTTGACACATGCATACGCTCATTGGCGCGAGAAAGCGATAGTGCGAGGTACGGTGATTGCAGACTTGACAGTTACCTATACCTTGAACATCCATGATGCTGTATTTGCCTCAACTTAGACGTGCGTCTAGAATACCCCCGGGTTCTCATGTGATCGCAAATATGAGACTCGTAGAAAGCCCGATCTTCCAAAGCCCAGTGTGCACTGCACGAGCTGACGCGTCGGCCCGCCTCTCGAAGCTTATTTGAGATGTTATAAAGACACCGTGCGATCTTGTGTCTGGCCGTGTATTATTGCTCTGTGGTCATCGATGCATCTCACTTGCACGAGCAATGTTTCTCCATTCACTGTCTTCGCCAAAGCCTGGAAAATCCCGATATCACAGCCAGATTGCCAGCAGCGATACGATATCAGATCTGATCACGTCCGAGCATCCGGGCTTGGGTCAAGCGATCTCATTTTTCGACTTCAAACCCTTAGACAGTATGTACTTTGCATCTACGACGCTCCCATTCCAACAAAACGCTTAGACATCGCAGTACGAGGCCATCACTACGACCTATCCATTCACAAGGGTAAGGTCATCGTAGTGATCAACACAGCTTCGAATTGTGCTTGCGCGTCGCAAATCAATCAACTTGTGGCTCTTTATAGTGGTATGTCTATACAGTCTACTTTCGCTGAAAAGTATGTCTCACATCCCTCCCGATCTCAGGGATCAGCACGCCGATGCGATCGAGTTCATCGCCTTTCCTTGCGACCAGTTTGGCAACAGTGAACCCGAGAGTGACGGTGCGATCCAACAATCCTACGCCGTGAATTACGGCGTGGAGTTTCCGGTCCTGGGCAAAATACACGTCAATGACGAGCAGACAGCACCGGTTTACCAGTGGATGAAAGAAGAGATGCCTGGCTTTATGTGTAGTGAGCGCATCAAGTGGAACTTTGAGAAGTTTCTCATCGGTCGCGATGGAAGAGTACTGCGAAGGTTCGCAAGTGAAGTGACACCAGAATTGCTCAAGCCCGCCATACTGAAGGCTCTTAGTAACACGAAATCCAACCTGCAATGGTCAACTGGGACATAAATGGTGATGCCGAATTTAGCTGGCAGGCTGAAGCCTGGATCTGACAAGAGGCAGTATATAGGAGTTTGGGGGACTCGAATCTCTACAGTGAGATATCGGCAGGGCTGCCACAGGAAGAATGAGAGTAGCAATATCTAGGAAAGGGAGATGCATGTTGTAATTGGAAATTAATCTATCGATAAGCGTACGATGGTTGAAAGGTTTGTATGGGCGAGGCGTACTGGCCTTGAGGCGGGTAGCTTCTAGGCTGTGGCATGGCTTCAGTGACGGCCAGATTCCAGTCTGGTAGTTGATATTGAGGCAGCGAACATCCAAACGGTTGTGGCGCATGGATGGGGTAGTCTTGGACGAAGGGCGCAGGAGGTACGTGTAGGCTGTGCTGAGGTGTCGTTAATGTGAAAGTTTGTGAAGGAGCCGACAAGTAAGATTGTTGTTGTGGAAGAGGCCGTGGCTGACATTGTTGTGACTGAGGGAAGTGCTGGGTTGGCGGTTGAGCCTCGAGAGAACGTGGTCCGGCGACGGGAGCGACGGCAGGTGCAGCAGCGCGGGCACGCGTAGGAGCAGCAGCGATAGGTCGAAGCTGCTTCTGCAGTCGTGTAGCAACTGGTGCTGAAGCAATGACGGCCGAGACGTTGTTCTGTTGTCTCGAGTCCATGGCCATGTCGACATCATCATCGTCATCGTCAGTGTCTACGGTTTTGCACACGCGGCTATTACCACAGGCCGAGGTGGACAGATATGGCGTAGCCAACATGACACTCAGTGTCTCTGCAGCCGAGGACGACGATGCACATTCATCTGGTCCATTGCCGTCAACGTTGGCGTCGCTGAAGCCTTGTTGTCGTAGTAGTCGGCGCAAGCGCTCATTCTCGTCGAGCACTTTCCGGGCGGCAGTTTGAATCTCTTGAGAAGCCTCAGCCCCTACAGCCTCACACAAGCGGTACTTGGCCTCGAGCTCTTGCAGATATTCCTTTCGACGGGCGCGCGATCTTCGCTGGTTGTCACTGCGCCCGGGCACTCAAATTAGCTGTTTCCTGAGGTCTGTCACGGTGAATGCCGTAGCGTACCGGATGCGTGCCACGTTGGCCTCTTTCTGTAGCGTGGATTTGCCCATATTGCCATATCCATCGTCGTAGGGTCGCATGGTGTTGCCGCACGAGGGCACAATGGTTTGCTGGGCAGGGGCACCTTGATCATGAAGTTTAGAAGGGTACATCGATTATCGACTCGCATTTTCCAGCCTCTGCCAAAGCAAATGCCGGCAGCTCCCCATTCCATGTGACGCGGTCAGCTTCTCGAGGAAGTGGATAAACATTTATGACTTCCTGCAAACTCAAAGTTTCGACTTCGCAGCGTTGTACAAATTGGGGCAATGCCCCATCAATTTTGACTCTCGCTTGAATCTGAGGCGCAACTCAAAATGCACCTATGCAATGTGTATGTCACTGAATGTCATGAATAATCTGGACCAATCCTAGACCGAGCTTTCAGCCACACCTGCAACAATTCAATCGGCCCAAATATCCGTTCGTCCACGCTGAGCGACATTTCATTGAACGACTTTGAGGAAAAAGTCGTTTTGTGACTTTGATCAGAGACTTGGCGGTCGCTGTGTTGCGGGTCAAGATGCATATCTTCAGACTTGCCTGTACTACCTCATGGGTTTCTAGCTCATCAAGATCTGGGAGTGTTTCGCAACTATGCTTGCAAATCGTGTGGTCAGAAGAGCACTAGTCCGGATATCATTGGGCGCCATATGGCTACGAAACACCAACGAAGTCGACAGGTGTTAGAAAAGCATATAGATATCATGCTTTGTCAGTCCTGGACATCCTCTCGACCTAGCCGACAATGAACTGTTCACAACACGGCGACGGTCATCTGTCCAAGCCCGCTGCCTTCTACAAGCTGTGTTAGGGTGATACACCAAGAGGAGGACAACGATGACCCGATGTAGACAACGGCAAGTACCCGATCCATTCGATAATAGCTTATCTATGCCGGAGCTGAATAGCCCAAAGATGAATCGCACGACATGGCCAGAGATCTACTGAAACTGTCCGCGTGACATCTTAGTGCAGTTGACAGAGATCTAGCCTTGCGGGCTTCATAGCTAGGATGTACGACTTGGTCGCCACGACGGTGTAGACCTGGTTAGCCTGGCAGCCCACGAGAAGAGAATATGGACACTCTTGCAAGCCGCCGACCGAGCTCTTGGTCATTGCGAGGAGACAATGCTGCGATCGCACTGTTTGGTCACGAACGACCATCGCAACTGGAACGTTTTCCATCGCAAACTGTTACACCGCAAGCACCAGACGTGCATAAGACTCTGCCCACTGAGAAACGGTCATCATCGTATTGGGACGGCTCGAATAAAAGCAACAAGACAATGGAGGTGACGGTTATGCCCATCATCAGCGGCGGACTCGCAACTGTTGATGAGATTTCTCATAAGAGGGACTATACAAGTGAACGGACAAAGACTCAGTCAGAGCAGAGAAGATTGCTTCGCAACAGCTGGCATTCTTTGATAGACGATGGCCGATCTCAAGGCAACATTGAGTATGACAAGACTGTTAGCCTTTCACGTTCTGTGCCCTCAACGACCAGGGCAAAACCTTTGGATATGCATGTGGGCCAACGTGTTTGTGGCGATGCTGGAGCAGCAGGGGGTGCAGCACATTTGGCCCCTCTCTCTTCTTCCTACCCAACCATCCGACCTCGACCTCGACCTCGACCTCCACAAACAAGTCCTGCCATTACTGCGCCAGTAGCGTTTACCACTGGGGGTGACTCTTCTACAAGCACACACCTCACAAATAACGGCCAACACTATCCGTCCAATTCTGCAGGAGCAGCGCAGGGCTCCTCACGAACTTCCACAGAGTTCAAATGTGCAATATGCGACGAAGAATTTACAAGTGCGAAAATGATGGAAGCCCATGCCAAGCTGAAGAGTCACCAGGCTTTTCAATGCTCGAAATGTGTCGAATCCAGGGAGTTCTCCCGAATTGATGCTTACCGCCACCACCTTAGTAAACACATTGCCTCGAAGCAATACAGCTGTCAATATTGCACTGTTTTTCCGCCAACAAATCGGTCCGATACATTCGACAAACATATGGAGCGTTGTCACCCAGGCCAGCATCGTAAGATGAAGATAAAGCACTGTCCACACACTGGCTGTCCCTATTCTAAGCATGGTCATCAACTCCCTAGTCGTAAAGCGTATGATAGTCACATGGCACAAGCTCACGGGCTGGGCAAAACAGACTGTATAGTTTCTCCTTGCACACATGTTGGTAATAAAGGCTTCACGCGTGATCGGGATCTAATCTCGCACGTTCCCGATCTTCTCATTATTGTTGCCAGCTTGTACATAAGCTTCTCTGATCTTGAGTGCATCTTTGCCTCGGACTATCTTTGCCATTCGAGATGGACTCGACACCACCCAATCTTTGAGACTCTTGAGAGACTCCCCCAGTACGCGACTCGTTGTGGCTACCGTTAATCAGTGGGATCCTGGTGACGAGCCTTAATGATCGAGAGTACATACTGAATTGTGTTCTTGTGTTCGTGCTTCCATACTATCAGTAAGATAATGACAAACTGTTTCCGTCTTAAGTATACAGACCAGTCTTGTAGTGCACTCTCGAAATCATGACGATCGACTACGAACGATACTCCACAGAAGGCGGACGGCCAGCTGTATGGGTCTCGTCAGTCGGTGTATGCACCTATTGGAAACACGTATGATATCATAGATCAGACGGCTGACTGATATTCAGTGAACTTGCGCGTTGAACAAAGAGAATGACTAGCGCGTGTCGCTTCCCATCTTGCGACTATCACGTTAATCATGCAGCAGCGAACAAGCCATGTGACGAGTCCAGTCTTATTACACATTTGATTTCCTAACTTTGGTGTCACATGAGTTAACCGCTTGTTCTGACTCGCTTGGTTGAGTGGATCACGCGCGATATTCCCGTACATAGCCGCCTCAACAGATCGTCGAGTGGCCATCGCCTCACGATCTAGAGACGAGATATCTGCTTGAAGCTTAAGAACATATGAGACTCCGTTCAATACCGAATTCATCATGATGGGAAAGATGAGCGGGGTGGAGCGCGATACGATTTCGCCGAGAACGAAGATACAAGACAGGCTGGAAGTCGTGAAAGCCGTCGCTGGCTATCAAAAATCCTGGGCGTCCGTTTCGTTTGAGCAGTTCGGCAATCTCTACCTTCCTGACGATACGTCCATTTCGAAGGCGCGAAGGCGAGCGGTCCAAGGTTTGTCGTTGGGTCTTCGACAGGGTGGGAAATGTTCGATGACGGCCAAGGGACCATCAGGTTTGATCGGGGTTCGTGCAACTTTCGAGCCCTTCTCTGTGGCAAACTGGTCTGATCTAGTCTAGGAAGGTCACTGGAAGACCACAATACTGTGATTGGTAAAAGAGAGATTGTAAGTATACGGAACGTCTTGCGCTCCCGCCATCTCCCGTGACTTTACGAGTCCCTGGTCCATATGTACCCACACGTAAGAAGAAGGTAGATGCCCTCGAAACTTGCCTGAAGCTTTTCAAACACCTACTGCCTGGAGACCGACACCCAGGTTCAGCACATATCTGGCATGGTGACCTTGACGCAGGCAACATCTTCGTAGATCCAGCCAATCCCACCCAGTTTGTCGGTCTGGTTGACTGGCAGTCCACCGAGCTCGCTCCTTTACACTTCCAAGCTCGTCAGCCTCGTTTCACGAATCACGAAAGAACGGCCACGCATGGCCTCGAGTCCCGAGTTCTACCACCAGACTTTACTCAACTCAATGCCGAAGAAAGAGGAAGTCCAAGCTCTGTTCCTTTGACAGTCTCTTTGCGCATCATACAGAAAGATCGTGTATGATGCTTGTCCAAAGAAACTCGAGGCACTCGAATTCCAACAGTCCGCAGCATTCACACTCCTTCTTCTTGCTCATAACACAGTGGTCGACGGGGAAGCATTTTATATGGCGCAAGCTTGCGAGTTAGAGGTTATCTGAGAGACTGAACTAAAAGCGTTGACCTTCCGCTTTTTTTTCTCAGAAGTAGAACTTGAGAACATCGAAGCGGATCTGGAGAGTGTGGAATCAGGTTTGACTGCGATGCAGAGAATACGTTCTAGTCTTGTTGGCCTCTGCCCTAAGCAAGGATACGTACCGCTCGCTCGGCACAAAGAAGCAGTCGATGCGCTATCTTAAATAGAATCGTCGATTTTAGCAGAATATTCTACATTCCAATCTATAGTCAGGTTGATGTCACTGCTGTCGAGAGTTGATCAGTTGATGTCTACATCTTTCTGACAAGGATCCAACCGTGTTATCAACCTTATGTAACCATGTTGGTTGGAAGTACCCTGAGCGACGTAACTCCACGGATAGCAGACTCCAGACAGACTCGAATGTTACTTCTGGACTTCTGTTGCCCGCTGTTCTGGAGATCTCGCTCGTAAGTGTACCGGACCAGCAGATCAACTCTGCGAGCTGGCCCTTGGCCTCACCATCCACCTTCGCCCTCTGATTCTCGAGCCTGCTTATCTGTTTTTCAACCGACTCTTGACCTCAATTTTCACAATCATCCACCGCCTCACGCAGCCGCACCCATCGATCATCCATGGTCTCCGGCAGATTCGCTTCGTTGGCCTTACAATCCTCGTGCAATGGTCGCGGTAGGACTTGATGGCACCATTGAGGATGAGGTCCGCAGTCAGGAGAGGTTGAGCCTCGTCCATGCGGTGAAGACGCTGCTGGGTTACGGATCTGAATGCAGATCTCTAAGGCCGTCAAGACGTTCTACGACATGGCTGTCCAGACGACTCTCGACGATGTTCTCGATTGATACGAAGGTGATAGGCAAAGACGAGGCGAAGGGAGATCTAAGTGCGGCCTCTTGCAACAGGCGTTGGTATCAAGGCTGCCTGAAGATCCCAAGCATCTTGTTTCTATTGACTGATGATGTTAGACTGAGCAAAGACAAATATGATGCAGATCTAACGCGACCACGCCCTTGGTGCGCTCCGTCTATGGCGGACACGAGCAGGCCTGTGGCCAGGCCAAGAGAGGACTCGACACTTGAGGCTTACTTTCGATGAAATGACGTGAAGGACGATGATCGAGTGATCATTTGTCTATGGCATAATTAGCGCTCACTCAACGAGTTTCTGCAACCAAGCAGTTACGCCATCTTATGCTGATTTCGGGCATCACTCTGTTTTACTATAAAGCCAATGTCACAGCATCAATACCACAGTATCGGAATATAGACCAAAAAATGATTACCAGCGGTCAGCTAAAAAGGTTACACGAGCAAGTCACACAACGCTTACTTTCTTTCCAGGACGGTTCGCGAAGAGAGTACTCAGACTCAGAACCTCAGCTGAAGGCGGAGGACAAAGTACACCTACTCACGCAGAAACAATCATCTCAACAAACGACAAGAAAACTAGACTGTGACAAAGTCAGACCATCTTTGATTCCAGAGGTCGTTGGGCCAGGCAACTTCGTGATCCGAATCTATGCTGATGGAAAAATACACCCAGGAGTTCATACACCATCGTTTGAATCGGCAGACCTAGGAACCCCGCTACTGACGCCATTCCACGAGAAAATCCCAGAAGAATCCAGGATAAGCAAGACTCAAGAAGCGCAAAGGGAGGTGTTCGGAAAACTTGTTTGGGGCAAAACCTGTTGACCATGAAGATATTTTGCACTGGTCAGATATCGCCGAGGATCTGGGCTGGCCACCCCCAGAAACCGGCTATGACCCATGGTCCGGTTGAACAGAATCAGGCATGTGATACAAGGTGGGATACGTGATCACGTATTCAGTGGATCCTGGTGACCTTCCTTGAACTACCTGGATGAGCTCGCTATTACAGCATGAATGAGGATTCTTCTTTACTAGGGAATGACCCCCATGACCCCTTTGAGCCAATCAACATTGTCGAAATGTATCAACTTTTGTGGCAGAGCAAATACCTCTAGAGATCTCTGCAGAATTCGTCTGATCCTGGATCGAGCTGCAGCTTACTTGTGTAACTTGTTTCTATCCCATGCGTGTTAATCACACAGCCTTGGTCGGGGTTGGGAAAGACTCGTTGATCACTTTACGAGTCTCTGCAGATACTGTCTGTAGACTAGTCAAGTGACTGGAAGCAGCACGAAGTTGGCAAACCACATAAGTAACAAAATCTGGTTTGACGATTTGTCTGACTACAAGAAAATATTTGAACTTCTCACTACGATGCACCTCAGTCGGCATCAATCTTAGCACACCACAGGCTCAAATATACAAACCCGAAACATTTTATTCATCTTCCGTGATTAAATTCCGCAGGCGATGACCAACGATAGACAGTCGGACGACATGTATCTCTCTTCCAAATATGCTTTTGTGTCTCGCTTATATACCTTTTCCAGTCAGCAGAACGAGTATGTGGAAAGTAGTCACAGTTTTCTCCGACTTTCCTGCACGAGACGAGGAATTAGATCCCTGGCTCCTTTCTAGGCAAGCATCGAACTCACACTTGACAAGTCCTTCCGCAATCAGCTTGGATATAGCTTCGTTCACCCAATCGCCACAACGACGCAGAGGCTTTGACGGATCCTTGAGTTTGCCGCCCAGGGTCATCTGTGCACCAGGAACGGGAATCAATCTGCAGACTATCTCGAACTGGTCCATCTGGTCTGATTTGACGTGTCCGATGAGTCTCTTAGATCCTTTTACATATGTGGCAGACTGGTCAGGTGTTCTGTTCTTCTTCTCGAACGTCATTCCTTGGAGGATGGTGCCGACCACGTGGTATAAGGTGCCACTACCATTTGAACCATTCTCAATAAAAATTGCGATATGGTTAGGATTGCCGAGGTATTCG
>SWBL01000514.1:0-25467 GCA_024195585.1 Aureobasidium sp. EXF-3400
TGGTCACCCACCGTAGTACTAATCTGCCGTTCAACTGCTTATGTATGGCAGAGCGGACGGGATGCCCAGTTTTCAGCTGACTGTGGCCGTATGTGCTAGAACCGTTCACTTTCATGTAGAGATACTACCTATCCGTCTTGGTCCACTCGTGCTATTTGACCAGAACTCCTTCAAGATAGTGGAGTTCGACTGAAGATATCTGAAAGTTGGCTGAAATAAAAGCTTGCGTACGACGGACGTAAATACGATCTAAGCAAATGCCCCTTGAACAATATAGAAAGAAACAAAAATGACAGACGAATATCTGTGTTGCAGAGGATGCAAAATGTGGTGTCAAAACGCTGAACGACCCAATCCAAAATTTCCTGGTCCTGTTGCCTTGCCCAAAAGAGAGAGAAAAAAGACAATGAGAAAACGCTTGAACGATAGAACAAAAACACCAAAGCAGACCTCTGCTTTACATGACAACGCAACCACCGCTTCTGGCTCTACGTCTGCGACCTCCACCAACACCGGCACCTCCACCATTTGCGCCGCCGTCTTCTTCGTCTGCATGCATCATTTGTGCCTCACGGGCACGACGACGACGTCTGCGCGCACCAGAACCACTGGCACCGGCCTCTTCCTGAGCGATCATGAACTCAGCCCACTTGCGCTCGAGACGAGTGGCGGCCAAGAAGTCGCCCCGTAGTACGCGCTTGGTGTGCTCTTCGACTGTGGGCTGATAGTTGTAGAAGCACTTGAGTTGGATGATTTGTGTAGGGTAGGTGCGGACAGTCTGCGGTTGAGGCGTGCCAGATAGGACGTCGGCATCATCTGTATTTGATGCTGGTGTGGGCTTTACTGTATTGCGGATCACTTCTGCATTTCGTGATAGTACTTCGCGAATACCAGTCCACGTCACGTTCTGGCAATCGTATGCAGCGAGGCGTAGACCGACAGCAGGCTGTTGCTTGGGCTGAGTGGTTCGTGCTGCACGAGCACGCACCATGGCTGCTGCTTCGGCGAGGCACAAGTCGGACACGCGGGTGTTGTCCATGTCGAGACTCTCTAGATTAGTGCAGTTCTTGAGTATGGGCAGCATACCAACATCACCCAACTCCTCGCAGTATGAGATGGATATGTGTCGCAGAAGCTTCGCACAAGGAGCGGTGGCAAGCGACTGCAATACTGTGTTGGACAACTCCGTAAGCTCCTCCAGGTCAAGATGCGTAAGTTTGGGCATTCCATCCAGCATAGACGAGAGAACACCATCAGTAATGCTATGGCACTTGTTGAGTTGCAAGCCTTCCATTTCAGGAAGTCTGTCGATGCACTTTTCAAGACCTCTGTGGCTGATTCCACGACACCTAGTAAGATCAAGGTGTTTCAACTTTCGAGGTGGAGCGATGCGTCTGCCAGTCAGGTAGTCCATCTCGCTGTCTTGTCCCTCCATCAAGACCGACAACGATTCATCATTCAATGAATCGCAATTCAACAGGATGAGGCGTTCAAGCGAGTTTCGTTCGAAGAGAAGCTGCATGAGTTCAACATCGTCCCAGCCATGCACCTCACCAGCACGAAGGTCGCGAAGTCCAGGACAGGCTTCTACCACTTTTTTCAACCCTCTGGTGTCAACATTGTTGCACCAAGAAACGTTGAGATGCTCAAGCTTGGGACAGTTTTCAGCAATGACCTTCATAGCCGAATTCGTGGCACCGGCGAGGCCTGAGAGGTTGATGTATACGAGCCTTGGATTCTGCAAAAGGAAGCAATGAATGGCAGTCTTCTCGATACGGCATCCTTCCAGAGAAAAGTTCTCGAGATTACTGCAAGCTCCGGATAGACCTTTTGCGTGCCATTGTTCTCTAAGCTGAACACATCCTCTCAGATTGAGGTCGCGAACGAAGGGGCCAGCAGAGGTGACGATGTTGATCAGGGCATCGGCGGGGATATCGCGATAGAAGTCAGAGGTGTCGAGGATAGACCAGAGCTGACCATCAAAACATCTGCTGTGCCACTGTTTCGAGACAGCTGAACATCTGACGACTTCTCGAGGCTCGAGATAGGAAAGAATCTGCATAGCCAGCTCGGACGGCAAGTCCTCCCAGAAGTTAAAAGAAGATTTAGGCTGCTCTACGGGCTTGTGAATGGGTATGGAGAAATAATCCTCCTCTTCAGCAATTCTCGTGGTGGTTCTGAAATCGGGCACGGGTACAGAACCAAGGTAACGAGAACGAGCTAACTTCTCATCGAAAGAGGGAAAAGGAATGCCTGGAGTGGTGGCAGCTGAGGTTGGAGCTGTCGAGTATCCGACAGAGAGCTCGGAGGCCAGCGAGTTTCCGTACGAGGCATAAGAAGCGGAGCCGGAAGAGAGCGATATGCAGGAAGCCGAAGCCCTTCCTCCTGTCCGGTAACCTGAAGAGGGCGTCCTACCAAGCTTGGCCAGAGACGGGGAAGACGACATGCGCTGTAGAGTCTGTATGAACCTCTTCTTGCCCTTGACTTTCTGTATCTGGATTGGCACAGCCGGAGACATGGAGGCTGATGGTTCAGCAGCTGTCGTCTCCAGGACCACGGATTCGGTGGAGGCTTGGGCCATCGTGTCTAAGCAGTGATATGCTCAGATCAAGCTATCGAGACCGAGATTCAACACTCTTCCAGAGAGGTTGTTGACGTGGAAAAAAAGTCGGATGGGGATAAGGGCCGTTATCTGCGAGCAGCAAAAAGGCGGAGTAGCAGACCAAGATGCAAAGGCGGGGGATGTGCACGCGACTGGACAGGCCGACAGCGATGGGTCAACGAGTGGACGGAGACATGCAGATGACAACAAGAGACATGGAGCACAAAGGTCAAGAGGTCAAAAGCTCAGATTCCAGAAGAACCAAAAGGTCCTGGGGTGCTGGGTACGTACTCAATTTGTCCGTCCGTGTTCGAGTCGAGCTCTTGTCCGAGCGATTTTTTGGCCAAGGCTGAACCCTCTTATCGCCCCAATCTGGAGCGGGGGACAGGTCTCGGCGGGGCTGTGTTTAGGCCTGCGTTGAGGGCCGCGAATGTCTGTCCGTTGCGTGATAGAACGCCCCCTCCCAGCCTACTCAGACTAGAGTCTCGTCTTCAAGCATCCTCTGAACGTACAAGGAGGACATGAAGCGGCATCGGCTCGGAAAGTAGTCTAAAGCAGAGTGCATCAGGGATATCTTTGTAAAGAGCTGCTAAAGATTCGTCAGCCGCGGATGTGTCCACTCCCGGCCCGGTAGCAGCCCCCACACGGGCTGAAAGCCTCAGCCTGACAAGAGTCGCCTCCTTGCAACTCGACGTGATGGAGTGGAGTGGGTTTCAACAACTTCAGACTCCACCTGTTACCTCAAAACCACTGTCGTTCCAATCTGCAACGCCTATCGCTGCTCAACACACCAATCTGAGACGACATGCTATCCACCATCCCAACATGGCACGCGACTACTACGCATGGCACAGAGAAAACAAAGCAAAATCGCGTCCTGGCTTGTTCGTTGGCTACTGATATGCCTATCTCGATTCCATGATCATCTCTGCTTTCAACTATCTCACATGCTCTCAGTTTCTGTTCTGTAGGTCATGCGCTCATGGGCATTCTCTTCGGCTGTTCCTCCTTATCCCATACGGTCGGCACCAGTCTTGAGGACTGCGCCGAGACCGAGCACTTCGAATTTGTCGGCGATTGCCCATCCAGCTGCCAGAGTTCCGAATAGAGGAAGAAGGGAGCGAACGAGATTGAGAGTGAGCCACTTGTCGACAAGCTGGTGGACTGTTTCTCCCTGAGCTACACCCGACTCAACCGCCGTGTCGGTCAGAGAGGCATCGGCCAGCGATGAAGCCTTCTCTTGAAGCTTGCTGTTCACGCCTCCCATGAAGAAGACTGTGTACGGAATCATGCAAGGGACCACGATGGCTGCAGCGGTGTACAGGGTGAAGCTAGAAGTTGCAGTGGGCTCTAGAGAGAGATTTAGCATCCTGGTTTTCGTCATCAAGAGCACGTAAACACACCTCTGTATGCGAGATAGCCGAAGATGGCAGAGCACAGAACAGACAATGGTGGAGCCATTACTTTGCCATTGTCGTAGACTGTTAGCCACTGTTTGGCAAGCAAAGGAGCAGGCGCCTTGAGCAAAGCCGGCCCGGCAACTACGCTGAAGCCCCCGAGAGCACCTGTGAAAGTCACAGTAAATGAGCTGCTGTCAGTGCATGTTCAATTGCACCTTACCAGCAAGGTATGCGGAAGCAGTGAGGCCGACGACCTGGGCAACGCGAATGCCGGTTGTGGGCCTGGTGGCTGAGATAGGGATCGAGTTCATTTTGGAGCGTGTTTCTCTTGTTGTGTAGTTATCTATTGAGTGAGGGATGCAGGAGAGCTGAAGACCAGTATTTGAACGTCCCAAAGGAAAGCGCGTCACTCCCTTTGCTTGCTCCAACCAAGAAAGCTTCCCCACTCAATCACATGCAAAACCGAGATACAGGCAGGAACCTACCACTCAAACAAGGTCTTGGTCGTCACTGCCAATCATGATCGAATTAGATCTCCCTGTCTCTGCCGTCTTTCTGAATCTTGTCTGAATACAGAACATGCTTTGACTTTGGCAAAGACATCTTCTTTCTCCCAGAAGCAGTACGTGCACCGAGGCATTGACTCTTTGAATTGGGTCAACCTTCATACGAGAAAATGATTCGAGCACCCTGAGGTCCTCGTGAGCGCAAATTTACGGCTAATATTGATACGTTGTCGCACGCGCCAGGAAGTCTTGTTGAAAATGGCCACGTTCATGAATCCAGTTCAAGAGATCTGGATTGATATGAAAAACCTCAGTCCCGTGTATTTCTAGTCTATAGATGCGGAGTGAACGTAGTGAACGGAGTGTTGAGATATGAAGCATCATAACACTCAAATAAAACCTATCGACATGCCAGCCGAACACGAATAATAATACATGACTCACCAACCAAATATTTTCCTCCCATAACTCATTGACGAGGTCTACCTGCAGTGGGATCGTTAAGATCAAAGCCAGGCCCCGTGCCAAAGAAATCAGCCCAATCCCATTCCAATGTCATAGGCATCTGCCACAGGTCCTGTGGTACAAAGGGCTGTTGAAAGCTACCACCCAGATCTCCACCCATAGGTCCCATGCCATAGCCTTGCATTTCAAAGTTGTTATCTTGCGGGAATGTTTGTGAAAATCGGTTGTCGGCTTGAGCGAACATGTTTCCTGGTGCAGGTGGAGCGCTCTGCATCCAGGGTTGTGGTGCCATGCTGGTGGTGGTTTGGTAAGGGGATGTGTTTGACGGTGTTGTGAACGGTATCTGTCCCATGGATGAGGGGTGTCCAGGTTGGCGTTGCATTTGCCCGAAAGATGGAGATGCCGTTGTTGTTCGTCCACCAGGTAGGGTCGAGGTAGACAAGTTTGGTGTTCTTTGCGCTTGCGCCGGCTGAGACGTCGAGCGACGCTCTGATTCCGAGGTCTGAGCGGATTGTGCAGCTGGGTCGCCCTCTCGGTTCTTTCTCTTGCCTCTGCCTTTCATATCTCTTTCAGCCTTATCAAGGACTACCCTAGCGATGCGCTCGAACTCTTTGCAGATCGAGGCCATTCTTCGACAATGAATGTTCCCGTCTTCGTTGCATAGCATTTGCAGGAACTCCGTCATGGAATTCATGAGCTTAAGATCAGAGCGCGCTCTAGCATCTTGTGGATTTTGCAGAATATTGGCGAAGAGTGTGACAAGCGCAGATACTGGATAGTACACCAGGAGCCTAGTAACCATGTTAGCATAACAGTCCATCCTAAGACATCCATGTCAACATTTGTACTTACCAGACACAAGCATGGTCCCGACTCGGAATGAACTTAACGAGCGAGATGGATGTTCGTGCGGCGTTTACACATAATGCCGCCGACATAAATACACGCGGGTTAAGTGGGCGTGCATTTAGGCCAGCGATGGCATAATTCGAAAGACGTGACGTCCAGTAGCCGTGATGGACCGACATTCGATGGATGGTTGTAAGACAGTTGTAGTAAGCAAAGTGCATAACAACAATATGCAGCATCATTGGTGATTCGCTAGGCATCTTGATCTCATGCTCCGGGCGGAATTCAAGAGGGATAGAGTCTTTCCACTCTTCTAGTTCTTGGTCGAGATCGCCAATCGTGTTCAATAGTTCGCCATCTGTTTGGCGGGCAGCCTTGACCGAGTACAGTAACTTGTAGACCTTTGACTGGATCAAAGCAAAGGTACATTGTATCCGGAAAAGATTGACCTTGCCCTTACCATCTCCCAATGACACAACACCAATGTTGTCTGGCGGATTTTCACTAGGAAGCTCAACGTTCATGTCGTCGTCATCTTGAATGGGAGGTCTGCCAGAACGAAGACAAATGTCTTTGTCCATTAGGTACCCGATCCAGAATACACGTTTCCTCTGTTCAGATTCAATCTCGTTGAGGTTGAAGTCAGACCCACGTTTGTGCAGGCCGATACTATGTGCCAGTCGAATAGCCGCTGCGACGAGGAAGAAGCCAGGTTGTGGATTGGGTGTACCTTGCATGAAGAGGGCCATGCCTAGCAGAGCCTGGACGCTGAGCAGATCGTTGTTTCGCATTGTCAACTCGGAGAAGACGGCTAAAGCGTTTTTCAGATATCCCCAAGCTTTTGCATCTTCTTGTCGGGCATCGTCTTCACCTATGATACGAAGTCTGTGGGAGATGGCAAGCGCAACGTTCAAGCTGGCCCACCAACCAGAACCTTCGTATGGGTCAAGCGAATAGTGTTTATCGACAAGATGCATAAAAGTCGGCTCGTGGAACAAGGGGAACACGCAGTTGAAGTTATCGAAGAAGTCCTTGAGTAGCGCGAGAGCTTCAGGTTTTGGAGGTAGAGGTCTATAGATTTTGCGAGAGAAGATGTCGTCAAAGATTTCGGGTTTCCAGGTAGCCCATGCCCTGTCGTCAGTAGCAGCCTGTGTGATCATGTCGCGGAAAGAGGAGTCTCCAGTCTTTTCATTCACCCATTGGATTCCCTTGGGCGAGAAGATGGAAAAGCCCGAGGAGGAGCCGATATATCGTGTTTCTCCAGCATTGTTGGTGACGAGCGAACACATCTGATCTGCCAGGCCTTCTGCAGCCTTGTCTTGAGGCTGCGCCTGGCCGTTCTGCGGCGGCGCAGCGGACTGAGGGCTTGTAACACCAGTGGGCGGAGTTGGATGGGCAGAGGTCGAGCCATCGCCGGCGACGTGGGGCGAGACTGGGGACGCGAACGAAGAGCCGACAGCTTGTCTGTCTGCCAGGCGCTTCTCAAGCGTGCCGAGATCAGTCTTACCACCATCGTCTTCGCCCAGCAGACCTGACATCTTCAGCAGACCTTCCATACGCGCAAGTCTGTTCTCCAAGCCCTCGATGTACTTTGCGCCCTTGGGTGGCTGGCGCTTCTTCTCTACCTGAGTGAAGATGCACTCGGTCTTGTAGTTCTGACAGTGAGAGCATTTGGGCATCTTGCCGTCGCATTTGATCTTCTTTTTTCGACACATGTCGCAAGCGCGTGCTATGCGACGGCGCTTGGGGTCGCCCTGGCCCTGATCGTGGTCATTGTCGTGGTCGTGGTCATTCGCGCGGTCGTCTCCGTCATCATCATAGTTGCCCTCTAGATAGGCGGCGGCCTGCTGGAAGGTAGCGTTGGTGGGCGAGTTCGTCGTCGAGTAGGCATTGTTGAAAGCAGCACGTATCGAAGGGTTATGGGCTGGGGCAGCGGGCGGAGTGGCGCCATAGGGTAGCGGTGGGTATTGCGGTTGGTGGGGATTGTGAGGGTTCATGACGCATTCGAGATGGTTGCAATCTGGCGCACAGGTGAGCGCCGAGAACTGCGATGGCACAGAGAGATGGCGCGCGGTTGATGGGGTATGCGCATTCGATGTCTGATGAACCCTGACTGACGATGGGCCCTTCTGATGCTGCGCCCGTTTACTTTTTGCTTACTCGACGGCCTGCTAGGTCATGGACGGCGGCGGCCATCGGACTTTAAACGCGCCTAAATCCACATGTACGAAGCAATACGAGCTGCTTGGAACTTGACTATTCAAAAATCCCACTCGTTCATGTCCGATGCTCCAACCTTGGCTCACTGCGGTAATTGACGCGACTCGCAGCATGCTCCATCCTTCCATGAGCATTCTCGCATGCTCGCCTCTCTCCTTCGAATCAAAATCCTGACTCTTGATTGATTAGAGCTTCGCGAATCTACAATTTCAAGGCTGGAACTCAAAAGACCCTTGCCCTACACGGACCCTTCGGAGCAAGACGTCTCCGTTTTCCGTCTCGTCGGTTGCGAACAGAAGAATACCCAGTCCCGTGGCGTATCTTGGCCATCACCCAAATTGTTAAGATTACCTATCAGAACCGTGAACCTGTCCAAGAATGGCCTTTCAGACCCCTGAAATCTAAGAGAGATGCATGGCTGCCAGTTCTACATTAGAAGTTCTGCACGTTGGCGAGTCAAACGTGCAGATAGTGAAAATATGTTCTGAAAGCGTTGCCATCTGGGGACCATCTGGGGATGTTCTGAATCTTTGCAGTGAACTTCTGGTTGACAATTTTCGACCACCATCAGCCTTGAACTTTCGTGATCACCGTTCTGAGTCCAATACACATATGCCTCACTTCGAAACCAGTACTTTCTGAGTTCACTCAACCTAACAAAAAATTCTTCGCAAGTTGATCAAGATGCCTGGAGGACGCGGTCGCGGTGGTCCCATGCCACGAGAAGTCCAAGTCTCAAAAGCGCTAAGCAAGTTGCTCCGTCACAGCGCTGCGAAGGAAGGTCTCCAACTAGACGCAGCCGGTTACATTAATCTTAAGGATGTGGTAGGTCTGATTCGTGCTATCCCCTTTTCGATTCTACAAAATTTACACATGCTCGCGCGTTCATGCCGAGCCACTATTCTCATTCCTACATCAAATGCATTTCTTTCCCAGTTCTGACTCAGACGCTGGTTAGTTGAACAACCAAAGGATTCGCGGCCTCAAGGCCACACTTGCTGAAGTCAAGCAAATCGTGGCCGAGAACGACAAGCAGCGATTTTCTTTAATTCACAAGTCGGCCGCAGCTTCAACAACATCAAGTGTTCCAGCCGATGATGCAGCAACATCCACAACTTCTGACATCCCCAGTCAACTCCCAGGATCAGACGATCCTGCCGACTACCTCATTCGTGCAAACCAAGGACACTCTTTGGAGATCGCATCTGAGAATCTTTTAACACCAATCACCGAGGAGAACCTTCCTCCCACAGTGGTCCATGGAACAACTCATGCTGCTTGGCCTCTGATCGTAGCTACTGGCGGCCTAAAAAAGATGACTCGTACTCATGTTCACTTTGCCTCTGGTCTACCTGCAGGCTTCAAATCGGAGGACAAGGACGCAAACGCCGCACCAGTCATCTCTGGCATGCGAAACTCGTCATCAGTCTTGGTCTATGTAGACATCAAGAAGGCCATGGAAGCTGGAGTCAAGTTCTGGAAGTCTGAGAACGGTGTCATCCTGAGTGAAGGAGACGAAAACGGCGTCATCGGCCTGCAGTTCTTCAGCAAGGTCGAAGACCGCACTGGAGGACAAGGAGTCTTGGTTGAGAACGGAACCGTCTTGAAGGAAACTCCCGAATCATGGACCAAGCCAAAGAATGTCAACAAGCCAAGGAAGCAACATGATGTTACAAAGGATCAAGCAGACCAGAAGTCAACATCAACATAAGGTGGTCTCAATCCTCCCAGGTTGAAGAAACATGTCAAAAGCAGAAATTTCTGCACAACAAGACCAAGGAAAGGCTTAACGAAAAACAGACAAGACGAGTTTTACAAGCTTGCAAATCATGAAACACAAAAATGCAAAATATATCAATACCTCTCTACTACCATGACTGTTGGACTTTCTACAGTACTACGTGTCGTACGCGCAATTCAGCACAACGAAAACCAACGGATAAAGCAATGCAATTCGGAATCGTCTGAGGTCAAGGCCGAGAAGGAAGTGAACCGACAAGACAAACTTTCACTTGCAACCCCTTGTAAACAAGACCAAGAGCAAACAAACACACACAAAACAAATCCGTGATCATCTATTTCACACCCTCACTTTCACTTCCACATCATCTCACATAAAAACGCCAGCTCTCCAGTCAATCCTCTGATCTCAACCTTCCTTCCTCACCTTCGCTCCTCAATCCAAACTCCAACCACAACCATGTCCTCTAACACCATGAACACCTCATCTACCAACGGTCACGGTATAAGCCCCTCATCACACCTTATCCACCCCCATCACGAAATCGCTAACAAGCCATGGCCGAAACAGAAAACATCTTAGCCCGAGAGGTCACAGTGGAGGTCGAGCACGTCAACAAGAAGCCCATCAAGCGCATCGTTCCCGAGAAGATCGCCGAGGTTGGCCAGTGGAAGGCCGCCAAGGAGGAGGACAAGGCTGTCACTGAGGAGGATAAGGTTATCATTGAGGAAGACAAGGCTGTCATTGAGGAAGTCAAGGCGGACATGTCGACCGAAGATGCAAACATGAACTGAGTGCGTCTCAAACAATACGACCCCAGCGAAACCGAAGACAAAGCTCAAGGTTAAAAAATGAACACTTGAACGTTACCAAAGCACAGCTAACGATACGTCAAAGGGAAGGAGCAACTCGGAAATCAGAAAACCGATAGAGACAAGAAGCGATTGCCTACAGCAAACAAAAAAGCACGCAATCGCATCAAATACTCTTCTTGACTCAAAGAATGGTAGATAATTGATGGAACGATAGTCTATCAAAGAGATACCAAAAAAAAAAAAAAAAAAAAAAAAAGAATAGATAGAGGACAAAGAGGACAAATTCATCCTCGCCTCCTATGCATTGCTTTGTGTGTCCCCGGGTTTAGATGTATCTTTCTTGTGTGCTTCCCTCTACTGTATCACGTTTCCTTCCATCATTCCCCCATCTCAATCTCCTAACCGTCCGCCATGTTTTGCTTTCATCAATTCTATCTGTCGTTCAGTGGTATTCAGGGATTTTTCGTATTTGCAAGCGACAGTTTGGAAGAGGAAAACAGACAATGCTTCCAAGCCTAAGGGAAAAAAAAGAAAAAAACAATAAGGGAATCATGGTGAAAATATCAATAAAACAACAAAGAGAAAGTAGAGAGTAAAAGAAAATGTGGAGCAAAACGGGTGTTGCTTGGTCGTTTAATCATCCTCGGGGTCGACATATGTGCACCATGGATGATCGACAACTGCTTGAATGCCGATACGTCTCTCGACGTCGCGATCTAGCATTTTGCGGATGAGGTCGATGCAGTCTTCGCTCATGATATACGGCACTCTTAGATCGTGGTCCATAATCTCGTCGATGCTGTAGAAGGGATTCTCCTTGTACACAATCGTGTATAAAAGGATGCCAAGCGCCCACACGTCTTGTTCTTTGCCTCGGTAAGGACTGCCGCGTAGAACCTCAGGCGCCGCATAGTCGATGGTGCCAACGAAAACGTCAAAGGGACCTGACTTGATGTATGCTGCACTGCCAAAATCGACAAGCTTGACAGCACCATCTCCATCGAGAATAACGTTTTCGTCCTTGATGTCTCGATGCACGACCTTGGCCTTGATGTGCAAGTGGTGCAAAGCATTGGCGACCTGTACAAAGATCTTCCGACACTCCTTCTCCTCCATATTAACACGAAGTTCGATGTAATCGAATAAGTCCATGCCAGGCAGACCATGAGGAATCATTTCGATGTAATAGTTGATATCGTCTTCAAAGAAATCGGCCATCTCGACAATGTTTGGATGCTGCAAACCGTCCCCTCGTAAATAGTCCAGAACGTGAATCTCCAAAGGCACTGTGCCAAGTCGTCGATCTCTAGTCCACGTATCGACCAGAATGCGGCGTTTCGTAACATATTTGATGCACATCTTCTGTGCATTTGCTTTCTTGTATCTCGCAAGCTTGACTTGACCATACGCTCCTTGGCCCATTTCTTCAAGAATGAGGAAGTCAGCGATGGTCTTCTTCTTTATGGTGGTTGCACCAGCTTCGATAGCAGCAGGAGATGGATGTTCGAAAGGTTCGCTCGTAAGCAATGGCGTTCCTGATGAGTGTGATTGGGTTGGTGAATTTTGTAACTGTTGAGTTATGAGTGAAGGCGTGTCGACCTTCGTCTTGGTCTCACTGCTGGAGTCTTCACTGTCCTGATCTCCACTCGAGTTCGATGGTACAGGTACCGGTTGCTGCGGAGGAGTAACAGGCCTGGACACTACTGGAATGACAGGACCAACACCGTGGTTGACGGCATGAAGCTGTCTCGAGTATGTGATCCATAAGGCGTAGACAACCTCTGATGCAGGCAAAGAATCTGCATCTATACGGCTGTGTTCCGGAATGCTGTCGAAGCTATGGCGATCGCTTTTGACGACGCGCATCTGAACATCGATCATGATGTCTGAGCCGTCTCTATGTTTCGCAGGCAGGCCACTGGGCTTGAGGAAGATGGAAGCGGCATCTGCGCGACCTTCACGAAGGGCAAGAAGTGCGCGGGCTTTTCTGAAACTGTGTTCGGGAATGACCAGACCGTCAACCAAGCGAATCTTGTCTTCGTCGGTCAACAAGTGAAGTATACTGTCGAAGTAGGGTATCAAGTCAGTAATAGGAAGGCCATCAGGGGCATCGTAGCCGAAAAGAGAAGCAGAAAAGACGTTATTTGAGCTGGCAATCTCGAGCGTATCGGGGTTCAGAACAAGGATGCCAGCAATATGAGGGAAGCTGGAAATGCGCAATGTCGGTTGGCCAGAGAGTTGATCGATGGTGATGGGAACGCTGATGCTGTTTGCCGTTCGAGCAGTGTAGCGGCGTAAAGAAGCGATCTGATCGAAGTCCAGCATGCCAGTGTTTGTACCGGCCAGTTTTGGCAATTCGGGAACCAATTTCCTAATATCTGTGCCCCTACGCACTCTTTCGATACCCCAGATGGACTCCAACGCACCAACACCTTTTTCGACGCAACCAATCTCATCAACTGTAATGTAAGCAACGTCCTCAGCAATTTCTTCAAGCACCCAAATCAAACCGCCCTGTTTTTCCTTGACCCACAGGCTGGCTGATCCAATGTCGCCATTGCGCTTCTGGATAGGAACAACATCACCACAGAGTAGCACACCGCGTGATTTTTGCGAAGAATTGGGAGCGGCACGGCGTGTCGTCGAAACCGAATCTATGCCGTTGACGGTCTTTGAGCGTCTGCTCTGGTAGGTTTGGCGGGCAGGGGGTTTGCTCAGGAGCTTGGCCGTTACACCGCTACCTTTTGCCAGAGCTGAAGATGACGGGCTGTGGTTAGGAGACTTGTTGTTTTGGGTGTAGAGGTCCGAGTCGGGATGTCTTAGTTTGTTTTCAAGCCATTTGCGTCGCTCGGGACGAATGACTTCCATGATGCCCATTTTGCGCACTTCAGCACGGGTGACACCAAACACAAGACATGCCAGATCGTTGGCAGCAGTGATGGTCCAAGGAGCGCGCGCATCGGTAGTGAAAATAGCCTGAGCAGCATTAGATTGTCTGCCATGGCCATGACCATGGCCGTGAGAGGTGGACCCAGCAAGCGAGGTAGTCGACTTGGACGTATGCAATACTGAAGGAACATGGCTTGGAGTAAGAGCCTCTGCACGACGGGGCACATCAGCAGCGTGATAAGGTGTGGCTAGAGCGTCGGAGAGACGATGCTGCAAGCTCAGGCCGCTTGTGTCAGTGTAGGTGCGCTTGAGCGAGATGCGCTTGGGTTCGGGTTGCAGTGTATCCTTCTCTTCGGACGACTTGATGAACTTGGGAGAGGTGGGCGACATGACCAAGTCGTCGTCGAAGTCTTTGGGGCTCTCACTGAGGGGCGCGAAATTCTTCTCGAAAATGTTGTCTGCCGAGGGATCGGCTGGACCGCTGAGCGGAGCTCCCATTATGCCCAAACCCGGAGCTTGCAACGAATTGCCATCAGGACCTAGTAAGTTGGCGCGTTGCAACAGTTCCACCATGCTCTGTACTTCGTGATCTCCGGTGATTTTTGCTTGAGCATTCAGAATGGCGGGATTCGAAGAGCCCCACCCTGGTCTATCTTTCATGAAATCAACCGACCTCTTCAGGATCATCTGGCGATTGTGTATCGACGTCTCGGACTGATGTGCGAAGGAGAAGGAATGCAGAGATTCGGATGGGAAGCGGCTGAGATCCTCGCCAAAGGGTAATACGGGCGACGAAGGGCCCGAGGGCAGGGAAGCGGGCAGCGGCTGCGAGGATATGTTGATGTTGAGCGAGGGAGAGCGCGAAGTCTGCAACTGAGGTGAGGTAGGTTGGCGATTGTGGGATTGTCTGATGCGGCGCAGGCCACTTTCGCGTTCAGGCAGAGTCGGGGAGCTTGTGATTCATCAGCGGGAGCATGGCTGCCATGTGGGCGTGCAGGATCTGACCTGGTCATGCTGCGCAGGCCGGCGGCCTCGAGGGCTGCAGCGTCAAAAGACATTCTTGGGCGCTGGGCTTCGGCGGATATGGAGCCGCGAGGAGGCAGAGACAAGAGACTACCGGTGCTCTGAATGCGCGACAAGATGCGTAGCTCTTCGTCATGTTGAGTGGGCGATGGTTGGAAGCCTTGTTGGCGGTCAGATGGGGCACCTGAGAGTTTTGAAGCAGCACACTTGCCATGATTGTTGCATACTGGCGAACTCATGCTCGGACCGCCACCCCAACAACTCGACCTGGAGATTGGTGGAGAGTCGACGACACGGTCAGGAGGAGACGAGGACTCGTACAAGACAGTTGGTCAGCGTGGGCGCGCGTCGACAAAGCAGCAGCGGGTCGACAACAGAGAGCAGTCAGTGTGACCGGCGGCTCGGGCTCGTGCTCAGAGAGTGGGCGGTCGTGGCTGCGGTCCAGAGTCGAAATCTCGGATGAATCAATCAATCAGTCCCAGCACCCGCCTGATCTGAGACGCCCAAATCCAACAGCGATGATGCGCGCTCGAGTCGACCTGTCAAAATAATCAAGTTACTGAGTCTCGTCGACGTCGTGTCTGCATCAACACAATTGACCCTTCTTTCCCCTTTCATGTGGGGGAATCTCTTTTGAAAAGTGCCCAGATGAAAACGGTCCCGGCGCGAAACCGTCTCAGTGACAAGAGTCAAAACACCCGGCCATCACCACGCGCCCTCTGTCTCATGTCAACACACTCTAAGCTATCTACTACCTTAGCCTTGGTTCGTCGTGTCCGCATGTCCTGCATCCGCCTCTTGACCGACTGCTTGTCTTGTCTTGTCTTTGTCATGCTTTTGCACTTCCGCAATTGACCGTTTACCTTTCCCCGAGTCGTCCCTCATGCGGCCCGAGGTCGCAGAATGAGTCTCATGCGAATGTCTTGCTCACACTGACAAATTGCCCATCCCAAGGCTATACAACGGAAGCCTTACAGTACAATCTTGATGCCATACTATGCGGCAAAAGGCTGCTCACAAAGACAAGGTACTTAGTCAATACCCATTATCTTTACTACGTAACCTCGCAGAAGCAATCTTCGTCTTGTGTCATTGTCTGCAAGTGCATTTGCTTGTTCCTCAAGTACGTGGACGTACTCCTTCGGCGCCCTCGGGATAACTTCCTCATCTGTTGCCTCTCGCACCCGGTACATATCTGTCAACCGACTGTTCCGTTGCTCGTTAGCAATTGTCCATTTATGCTTTTCTCCGTCATGCTACTCACCGCTTTCAAGATGTTGATGCCTCGTCTCGTTCTGATATAGACGTCTCTATACATGTCCAGGCTCTCATGCACCACGTCACCTTTTGTTGTAGTACCTGCGCAAATCGCTCTCATCTTGTTCTCCATCTGTCTCGGTCATCAGCCATGGTCTCTAACAGCTGATCTTTGTAAACTTACCTCTTTTCGAAGGAAGGGTTTGCTCAAGTTCATCTCAAATCCCATGTCCTCGTAGCCTTTGACGAGGGCTACTCCCAAGGTTGTTGGGATGAATTCCTGGACGCCGCCTTGCTGACCTCCGCCACGTCCACCGCCTGCTCTGCCTCCTCGACCACCTCTTCCTCTTCCGCGACCACGTCCTCTGCCTCGGCCTCGGCCTCCAACGTCGTCATCATCATTATCTTCCTGGACGGGCGGTGCTTCACCTTCTTCTCGTTCGTCTTCACCTTCTGTAGGCGCTCTCCGAGCCCGAGGTCGTGTCATGACGTACTCTCGTTCTTTAACTCTCGCAATGTGCTCGGCCATTGTAGCATCGGTCCCGATGCCATTCGCATCCATGAGTGCAATGAGATCTGGCTCTGTCAGAAACCCTGGTGGGCTTGTCTTGCCTTCAGTCATTCTGGCTTCGGTCGGTTCAAATGTTTCCCCGACCTGAAACTGTGGAAGTTGTTGTGTGCTTGTCCACTTGTCGTAGGGATAGACGTCCAGGTAATTTCTTGCAAGCACTGTTAATCCAGAGGCATTGAAGATTTCGGATCCATACAGGATGCCGACCTCATCACGAGAGCCTTTGGCATCTTCACTACAGCAAGCAAGAAATCTTCTGACTACGAATTCGTACACTTTGCGCTCGTCTTGGTTGTCAAGTGCGTTTGGTGTGACAAAATTGACCGGATGAATTGGCGGATGGGCCTTGTCGTTGTTGCGGCCTTGTCTTGGCTGGTTGAAGCCTCCATTCATGAGGCTGCAATCTGTTAGCGTATGATTGATTTGGAAAAAGCGTGATTGCCATACTTCTGAGCGAACGGTCCCCAGGTCTGTGATTGAGTTTGCTTCTGGACCAGAGCTCTCAGATCCATTCCTCTGTCAAATTGATCTGTTTCGGTTCTTGGATAACTGATGAAACCTTTGTTGTAAAGGTCTTCTGCAACTTTCATGACTCTTTGACTGTCCATACGCAAGAATCTGCTTCCCATCTTTTGTAATTCGACAGTTGTCAGTGGTAAGGGCTTCCACTTGCTAGCCGGCTTGGTCTGTACTTTGATGACTTTGGCATACTTGGCAGTCAGACATCTCTCGAACAGTATAATGACCGCCATTCGATCAAAGAGGTTAATACGGGCCCATCGAAAGTTGACGGTGATGTCGTCTTTGACATGTGTGACTTTTATAGCCCAATAAGGCTCGGGAACGAAATTCTTAACCATGAAATACCTGTCGACAACGAAGCCAAGCGTAGGAAACTGGCAGCCGCCATAGCTCAAGATTTTCTTCTCTTCAGAAGAGAAGACGCCGCGATCTTTGAGATACTGTGCAATCTCCAGTGTTTGCCAGCGGGTGAAGCTAGCGCCAATACGAAGATCCAGCTCTATTCTTGCAGCAACCGCATTGGCCGAGTTCTCGTCGAGAGGAATAGGGTTGCGAGCAGCCTGTATGATATGGGCTCTTTCAATGTTGGAGAATCTTGCTCGTACGACCTTTCCAGGCTGCCTTAGGCGAGGATTAGTACTGAGGGCAACTTCTCTGATTTCACTGCCGATGTGTTCACCCTCTCTATCGCAATCGGTCCAGATGAAAAGAATTTGTACGTTGCGAGCCTGTGTCTCGATGTTGGCAGCAATACCTTTCTTGTCTTCTTCCACATAAGTCACCAAGGGAGCATCGAAAAGGCGCTCGGGATCGCAGGATCTCCAACCCCTGAAGTCGGAGACGAAGTCTGTACTTTGCAAATGGCCAGCTACACTAGTCATGACGACATCGCAGGGACCCCAGTTTGGGAAGTTGTACGAGAAGTTGTAATTTTTGAGCCATGGCGTACGTGAGTTGGACTGTAATTTTAGTCAAGGTGGGTTCAAGAGAAGAGTTGATAAAGGAAAGAATGGATAGAGTGGCGGATCAGATGTGAAGCTTACAACTCGATGTGAACCGCCAGACAGGTGGCCAGCCACGGCTTTGGCGATTGAGGGCTTTTCTGCCACACAGAGCACCTTGGTCACCATCTCTGTGGGCACTGTTGACCTATTCAGACCATGGTGTTGCAAATGTTCGAGTCGCCGAGTTGCAGCAAAAAGTCACAACGCGTGGAGAAGGCGGAAGACGCGCCGCTGCCTGATCGGGACAAGATAACGAGACGGACCGGTCCGAGCGCTCCAAGGACCGGACCCTTTATGATGCTCCTTGGCGATGACGAGTTGATGTTGTCGTCGATCGCAGTTCCTGCTTCTGTTGGCTTTGAGCTTCCATCGCGTGTCGAATCCACCTTTACACCTTTCAATCTCGCACCAGATTGACCTCGTTTTCCGGACACCAAGATGCTGCTTCCTCCACCAGTCGGCACGGCGCTGCCTCTTGTCAAGACGCTCGCCGATACCGTAGACTTTAGCAAGACCGTCTTGCCCTTCGTCGACCAACTCTATGCTCTGCCTCAGCAGATCCTACAAGCAGGCGCCGACACGCAGGCCCTCAAGCATCTGTACTTGTCCACCAATCCTCTGATATCCGGCCTTGCTTTCGCTCTGGCAATCACCCCCATCTTCCTCGTCGTGTCCGAAGTCAACAAGAACTACTCGCAGGTCGACCGCTGCTGGAGCTTGTTACCCACCGTCTACAACATTCATTACAATATCTGGGCTCGCCTGAATGACCTGCCTACACAAAGACTCGACAACATCATGGCCTTCAGCGTCTGCTGGTCCATTCGTCTGACCTTCAATTACTGGCGTCGCGGTGGTTACAGCATTGGCTCTGAGGACTACCGATGGGAAACTGTCCGCGGCTGGGTCAACCGCCCGCTCTTCTTCCTTTTCAACATCCTGTTCATCTGCATCGCCCAGAGTGTTTTGCTTTTCATGATCACCACTCCTACTTACGTCCTCATGCTTGCCTCGCGCCTTTCTGGCCAGAACATGAACACCACCGACATCCTTTTCGCCCGCGCTCTCCTGGTCCTCGTTATTTTCGAGTACTTCGCCGACGGCTCGCAATGGAACTTCCACAAGGCCAAGCACGCTTACCAGAAGACGGCCAAAGTCCCCACTGGGTGGACACGCGAGGATCTTGAGCCAGGCTTCAACGCCACCGGTCTCTTCCGCTACTCGAGACATCCCAACTTCCTCGGAGAGCAGCTCGTTTGGGTCACCCTGTACCAATGGTCATGTGTTGAGACCAACTCCTTGTACAACTGGACCGGTCTTGGCGCCATGTCATACCTGATCCTCTTCCAATCTAGCACTTGGCTCACCGAGAAGTTGAGTGCCGAAAAATACCCAGAATACAAGATCTACCAACAGAGAGTTGGCAAGTTCCTGCCTAAGCTCACTGGTCCTGGTTGGGGTGATTACATAAACGCACAGAAGAAGGCTCCCAAGAAGAAGTAGAAAGCTTTACGCATCTACGTGTTAGTTGCATCGTGTCGCCCTACGTCCTACCAAGGGACTGAGCCAAAGCACTTTGGCAAGCTTAGGCCTGTAAAGCATTTTTACACATCACCTTATGATTTGAAGCATAATGAAAAGACACGATTTGATTCCGATAGCATCGCACTTGTTCCCTACTTGCTCTTGTTACCATCGGCCTCGAGTTTATCTTTTTCCTTCCCTGCCCTCTTCTCCTCTTCCAAAGCACCGAGGTCAAATTCTTCCTCGACAGGCTCCTGCTCGAAGAGCACCTCTTTCTTCACCTGCTTCTTCCTATCTTTGCCTCTCTTGCTGTCTTTCTTCTTCTCTGGACTTCCAGCTCTGGCGTCATCTTCATCGCCGAATAGGAAGCCCTTGCTTCGGCGTCGTATATCTGAGGGTGCAAGTCCTTTCGCTTGAGCAAAACTGCTGGTGTTTGTCTCTGGAGACTGACCTAGCATCCATGAAAATGACGATTGCGCTAGTGTAGGCCTTGGTGTGTGGAAGTCAAGTGGGACATCGGTTGTTTTTGTGCTCTTTGCTGGAGCGGAATCTTCAGTCTTTTGCTTTGGTGCATCGGCAGACTGTGCAGAAGCTTCATCAACTGCTTTTGTGTCTGTTGGCTCTTTTGTGCTTTGAGCGGCAGGCTTGTTATCAATATGGGCAATTGCCGGCTCTTTGACTTGCGGCGGAACTTCTATGACCTCGATAGCTTCTTCTTTGCCTGTCTCTGTAGCATCTTCTTCTACAGCCAGTGGTACTGAAGCATCTTCCAGATAGACTTGGATGAATTGCACTTTTGCAATGGCCATACTCAAGCCCTTTAACGAGTCCTCTTCTGAGCCTTTGCCTCCTACAGCAGTCTCGTGGTATGTCCAAAGATCATCGATGGCTTTCTTGAGCATCTGCGAGAGTGCCGTATTGCGTTGTTCCAGAACGGTAAGTCGCAAGCTCGGATCCGTCGATCTGTCAGATGTTCCACTCTGTCTTGATAACCCGCGTGTGTGCCTTGACGGTGCTTGCGGAGTTTGCGCCGCCTGGATCTCTCTCACACCTTTGCGTACTTCATCCATGGCATCGCGGAAGGCCTTGTTAATGCCCCATTTCTCGCTTCGTTGCAGTACGCCTTTTGCTGCTCCCTGAAGCATGTCTTCGAAATTGCTTGATGCTCGCATAGGCATCTGCGTTCGAATTCTTCCAGGCATCGAGGGTTGTAGCATGTTAGTGGGTGTCTCTGCAGGTTCAGGCAACGGTCTTCCTGAGTATCTCTCGACTAGCGTGCTTGCGCCTGCGTGGTTGAAGTTGTTCCTCAGGTACACTGCGTTTGTCACAAATTCCTGTGGAGACTTGCCGTTCTCAAGAGCGGGATACCTCAGCAAGAGTGTAAGTGCCGTGTTGTAATCAGCATCCATCACTGTCATCAGATCAGCCCTATTGTGCCATGCAATCATAGTTAGTACGGAATGTCTGCTTACGTTCCCAATGTAATCTCAGAAGCATATTCAAGCAAACAAGATCTACAATCTCAAGGCTAGGGTCATCAGCAAATATGGCATCCCACATGCTCAAGACATCGTCGAATCCAAATTCTCGACCGAACAACAGTCGAATCCATCGCCTGTTCTGCGTTAGCCAACAATTCGACGTGGCTGCTCATTGGTGACTGACATGAGGAATACTTGAGGTATTAAATCGATCTCTTGCAGGTGTCGTGCAAGTGTTGGGTCGACGTGAGGCAGAAACTCATCAAAAATTCTGTGTATCCGTGTAAGAATAGGGTTCTCGAGTGTTGCGGCAGGCTTTGCCGGCGTAGCAGTAAGTTTCGAAGGTGCAGCATGTGCAGCTTGCTCATAGAAGGATTTTGCTCCTTGCATAACAATACCAAACATGGTAAAAGTGTCATGTTCGACAAAGTCAGAATCGAAAACATGGCACAGCATCTTGTCCTCTAAGCTAGAGTCGTCGGTAGCTTTACTCGACACTGCATCCTTTTCCACGACCCAGAGAATAGGAGCTAGCAGCTCGTGCATACCCTGTCTGTATCCAACATCCGGATTCAACTTGCAAAACACAAACAAAACATCCAGTAGCATGGTCTGAGTTTGTGGTTGTCGAAAGTATATGTTGTCGGGCATGCATCGGTCGACATCTTGCATAATCTCGGCGCGCAATGCTTCATCTTTGCGTAACACGGCCCAAGGAGACTTTCAAGACTTAGCTATCAGTGAGAAGGAAATATTTACCATCTTTGGTTGTGATATAGTATACCTCAGAATCTTCACTTAGTGGATCTAAATTCGACCCCAGGACTTCTTCTGGATGTTCAAGCCCTCGCAATAGATGTGAGCGCACTGATGCATATGCCGAACGCGAATCTGCTGATCGCTGGAGCCATTCTGAATGATCGAGTCCCTCAAACAAGAGGAAGATCTACTTGATACTGTCAGTTTACAAACACTCTTGGAGCACTTGGTGGTTCTGACCTTCCACAGTAACGATCTGGACTTGATCAGTGAGTCGGGCTCATTCTCGCTGCGAATAGCTTCCTTGAGATCGGCTAGGGATTTATGTGTCTGCAGAATTTGCCACGACTCTCTTGCTTCGACTAGAGACCGCATCTTTTCCAGACGACAATATTAATGGTCTTTAATATTGTTGTTTACAGACAGAGCCACCAAACGAGGCATGATCGTTGGAGGTCGGCCGACGTCACAAGCAAACAAGACAAACATTTTCGAGATAGACACAAACGCCGAGTAACCACGAGGCACTCCCGAACCTTCCGTGAAGAACATCATAACAACATTCTTACAATTTTGGAAGTAGCTGTGAGCGAGAGGGAGCTGTCAAATGGTCATGCCATCAAGACCATAACAGAAGTCTGTCGCAATGTCTCAAGATCTCCTAGCCGAGTTTGGAGACTTCACCCTCAAAGATAATACCAGTCAAAACTATACCTCGACTCAAACGCAACCTCACCTATCACAGCCAAGTTATGCTTCAAACACATTCCAATCACAAACAACGGATACGCAAGGATTGAATCAGGATGACAATCTATGGGACGATGACGACGACTTTGGCGATTTCGAGGAAGCGGAACCAGGGCCAAAGCAAAGCATTCAGACATCTCTGAACCAATCTCCTGCACCGCCTGTCAAGGAAATCAAACCTGATCCCAAGCCCGAACTAAAACCTGCTGTGAAACCTGCTCCGCAGCCACCAAAGAAGACCTCTGGCCCACCTGCCATCTTAAAGAAAGCCACCAGAGCCAGTCAGCTACCAAGCAACCATCCCTTTGCAGCTCATGCAGATATCTTGTTTGATGCAGATGATTACGATGAGGTTGATGATGCCGAGATTGTAGGCTCTTGGGGAGCTGGTGACGATGATGATGATTTTGGAGATTATGAGACCAGCGAGACGCCGGTTGTCAGCAACAATGCACCGAAACCATCAATACCAACGAATCAACCAAGAACTACCAGGCCACCGCCATCAAATACTGTGGATCTTTTAGGCCTGGATGACCCGGTTGAGATACCAAGTGGGGCAACTCAAATACCACCAGGACCAGCAAGGACACCAAAGACGACAATGCCGCCTCGCAAAGCTCCGGCCACTCGTCCCGCTAATATGCGTCGACAAGAATCCATGCTATCGAATGATGATGCTTGGGACGACTTTGAGACCTCCCAGCCTTCACAGTCATCACCACAAACGAATACACCCGAGCCGACTGCCCAGATTCGATTACCAAAGGACGTCTTAGGCGACCTCACCGCTCTACCTATAACGACGGGCGTCGCTCCTTCCAACATCCCACCTCCCTCAGTTCTCTTGACGATCTTTCCACCTGTCCTGACCTCTCTAGCACACCAATTCCTGCAACCACTAAGCGCCCTGCCTTCGTCTCAAAAATCACAATTCCTGACGACGACGGAGACAAAGACCTTCCTCGCCTCGTACGTGACTCTCGCCCACGTCCTTGGCTACATCATCGCTGGCCGCAAATCCCGCTGGAAGCGTGACAAACACTTGGCTCAGAGCATGCGCATCGGACCGGCCATGTCAGGTCGCAGTGGTGGCATGAAGCTTACTGGTCTCGATAAATCTGAAGCTGGGCGCGAAGACACCGAAGTTCAAGTCGTGCTGTCTGTGTGGTACGAACAAGCAGGCAGACTCAAGACCGCAGTCACAGGTGCTTCGGTGCATGGAAGCAAGCTTACTGTGCCAGAGTTAGGAGATGCACTTCCCGTACGCGTTGCCAAAGGTCCGGAAGGTGCTATCACGAGTACGCAAGCCTGTGCACTATGTGGGTTGAAGCGAGAAGAGAGAGTGACAAAGGTTGATGTGGCCGTGGAAGACAGCTTTGGCGAGTTTTGGGTGGAAGGCACGAATATGCACCGTTCTTGCCTGAGATTTTGGGAGCTGTTCAAGGCCCGTTTGATGTCAAGATGAACATAGTCATAGAACGAATTGTGCCTTCTTATAGTGTACACTTACCTCCTTTCTATGTTCGGACTACGACGTTAGCTGAAGTGAAGCGAAGGGAAAGAACGATGTTCTGCAACGTCTCTGCACAATTACAGGAAGGCGCGTGGAAGTCTCTCTCTCTCATACACACACACACACACACACTTTATACCTCCTTCGCACACACTTTCAAATCTTTCGCACACTCAGACTATGTCAGCTCCATGGTCGAACGAAGTCTCCGTTATGGATCAGCTCACAGCGCTCGCAAGTCTTGGCCAAGTGTGCAACGTCTTTCGCCCCAAGTCTTCGCATGCTGACACCCGCAAAGATGACTTTGAAGGACCGGTCGAGGAGAACGAGTTCCAACCCGTCAAAACACTCGAGGAACAGCTTGGAGATCACGAAGATCTTGCAGAACCAGAATCACAATACAAGAATGACGAAGACGAAGAATCTGAAGACGACGGAAACGATGACTATTTCGAGCATGAACTCATGATGCCAGTGGACGACAATCATGAAGAACTCTATGACCCATAACGCGGAAGTGACAGTGATTGCCAGGCAAGGCAAACGACTTACAGATAGCGAAATCGTCGAGGCAGTCCAGAGTTCCGAAGGTCATGCTAGAGTGTCATCAGACTTTACTATGTCCGTACCGTCTCGCAAACGAAAGCTTCTGATGGTTGTGATTAACGTGTTACCAGCTCAGGAATGCTCGAGATGCGTACGAGACCCCTGACGACAAGCTGAACAAGGAGGACGATTACATCGAAATTGAGGACGACAGCGACACAAATGCATTATATGCCATCATCTTGGGACATGAAGAAATGAATTTCGATGAGATCGAAGAACAGATTCCGGAAGTCGAATCATACTCCGGCGTCGATTACTACCCATACGGAGATCCGTACCTCAGCAGATTCAATGGCGAAAGGGTCTGGGTTGTAAACATCCAGAAAGAAGAGGCATACCACAAAAATATGGACGCTGGAGATAATGAAACGATTGATGACTTGTGTCTAAGCGCGCGGAGACTTATCGAAGAAGCAACGATAGAGGAGTTGTGAGAACTGCACCGAGACTTCGGTGTGGATGAAATCCCTCCCAACATCACACCAGCAAAGCGCAACAATGAAGAACCGCAAGAACCAAGGGAGGCAAAGCGTCCTCGCCGCATACAACCTGAGCAAGTCGAGAGCTTCAGTCCGGAAATGACCAGATGAACGCAAAGTTAGGAGTGGACGGAATGGAGACTTTATTTCTCTACAGAGGCAAGCAACTACTACAGCAAGTAGTTATGCACCACATTATGGAAATTCTTAACGATGTCTCGAGGCTGGTCGGCGATGGTGTTCATCTCGAAGATCTTTTGCCAAGTTTGCTGAGAACCTGTCGCGGATCTCGTTTCTGTAAGTCAAAAAGAAGGGCAGTCTTTCTCTTCCTATGCCAGATAACAAGGTGAATCTGCTAACAATGTTGGCTAGAAGCAAAAGAAACTGTAAAACATACAGCAGCAGGGATTCCCACGTGGTCACCCACCGTAGTACTAATCTGCCGTTCAACTGCTTATGTATGGCAGAGCGGACGGGATGCCCAG